>PVJI01003712.1:0-117174 GCA_004026765.1 Micronycteris hirsuta | reverse complement strand
AGGGCCTGAAATGGGGGACAGAAGGCCGGGTTCCAGGCCCCTGATAAGAGCAAGGCAAGGAAATTTAACGAAGGAATGTATGCTGGACCTCCAAGATCCGTGCACTTCTAGCGGTCCATGAGGCTTACTGGATCAATATTATCGGCATTCCTTGAGCACTTACTATGTGCTTCAGGCACTGCCGTAACCACATCATCTGGCCTGCTATACTCATGACATTTCATCTTCACAGCATGCCCATGACAGAACCATCATTGGTCCCATTTTTTTTGGAGAAAAGGACTAAGACTTAAAGAGGGAATGTGGCTGCACCAAACCACATAGCCGTGTAGTGACAGCACCAGAGCTCAAACCCACCTTTTCCAAGGCGCAGACCAGGGTTTTTACTGTGTGGGGTGGGTTCGTGTGTAGACATATGTGTGCTAACAGGACAAAAACTTTCATTTTAGTCACCCAATCGTATGTCTCCTTTTCCTCCTCCGTCAGTACCTTCAGGGCTGCCCCCACCCGCCCCACCGTGTGCCCATCTCTGTGTATTCCCAATGCCTAGTCTGGTGCCGAGAACTGAGGACAGAAGATAAAGAAAAGGACTTTTTTTCTCCAATATTCAACTCTGACCCAAATCTACTTTGTGGAGGATTCTGGCTAACATTCCCCAAAGGTACTGCACCCTGTCTGGCTTCTTCCACATCTGGGAGAGCCCCTGAAATGACCTGCAATTCAGCCTCCTCTTCTGAACAATGGCTGGAAACAGAGCTGCCACACTCACACATGGGAGTGATGTAAGACTAAAAGCAGGTACTTCATGTGGGTGGCAGAGTGTGCAAATTAAAGGTGTCAGGACACTCATTCAGCAGTCTGAATCTGATAGGTTCATGTTTCTGAGTTGGTGCCTCTTTTCCAAAGTCCATTTTTGTTTTATTTTCATCTCCTTTCCAAAAAGAAGAAGGAGGAGGAGGAGGGGGAGGAAAAACTAAAAAAAAAAATACCCTAACAATAGGGGTTCCAAATTAGCACAGGAACAGTTTGCAGGTATGGTCCCTCAGCACTTGATTTTACATCACCCAGGTGACATCCTGCTTAGCCTGAGCCCTCCTGACTACAACTGGCCCGGGCAGGCAGCCATGGAACCAGCTGCTGTGTCAAGGAACATCCTGTGGTGTCCTTCTCCTTGCCCTTCAAGCCACTGGGACAGATGATTGGCATTACCAGAAATTCTGTAAGTTGTCTCCAAGTAGGAAAGGAAGAATAGATCATAGGCAGTGCTCACAGTCTGTCTCGAGGTGAGGCACTTTAGGTTAGCAGAACAGCCTCAAAGCAGTTCCTGAACATAGAAGACTGTGCTTCAAATCTGGTCTCCACTTCCCAGCCATGGGGCCCTAGACATGGGTACTAACCCTTTGTGTGCCTCAGTTCCCTCCCTTTAAAAAGCAATATGACTCCACATTTCTTTTGGATTGTTTGAGGATTAAATAAAATAAAATATGTGCTGAAGCGTAATTGGCAATAGTATTATTTCTGAGCCCATTTTCTTTTGAAACTTAATTTAAAGAAATGAAAACTATAATGAGATACCACTTCTCATCTATCAGGTTGGGAAAATCCAGAAGTTTGACAATATAGTCTGCTGCTGAGGCTCTGGGGAAATGGGCAGTCTCACCCATTGCCAGTGGGAATGCCAAGTGCTACAGCTCTGTGGAGGGAATTTGATAACATCTAGCAAAATTGCATGTGCCCTTATCCTTTGACCCAACAAAGTCACTTCTAGAAATCTATCCCAAAGATATACTGGCAAAAATGCACAGAAAGACACGAGAGATATATTGACTAATTGCAATATATGGACCTTATTTGGATCCAGATATGAACAAATAACTTGTAATTACAAGACAGGGAAATATGAACACTAATTGGGTATTTGATAATTCTATAGAATAATAATAATTATTAATACTTTTATGAATTATCATGGTATTATGGTTATGTTTTCTTAAAGGGTCCTTATCTGTCAGAGATAATTTCTGAAATATTTATGAATGGAATACAATGTCTGGGATGAGCTTAAAACTAATCCATGAAGAAGGAATGTGTGGGTGACAGGTACTTGGGGGTTTATTATGATGTCCTATTTTTATATGTTCAAAAATCCCCCTCAATGCCATTTAATCCTAGGACTCACCCCTTCCATAGGTAACCACTTTTTTTAATTTGTTCTGAAATCTCCCAATTTCCTGGGCACTTAAGTACTATATATGTACTTGACGAGGGATGAGAGAGTAGTATTTTTTAAGAACTGTTTTTTCCATTTATGGCAGTGAAATCATCCTGATGTATTGTCCTGCCTCATGCCTTCTCCCAACCATATGTCTTAGAAACAGCCCATGCAGCAAAGAGATCAGACCCAGCCTCCCACTGCTGTACAGCACAGCCTGGTGAGGGTGGACTCCAGATTATGTACCCATCTCCATTACGAAGGGCATTTATACTGTTTCCAATTTTTTTGTGACTACAATCTTTGCTTCAATAAATATCTTTGGACGTGTCTCTCATACAAGAGAGAGCATTTCTATAGGACAGATAGTAGGAAATGGAATTAAATCATAGGTTATTTTCAGCTCTGTGTTAATAGATACTAACCCTGCCTTCCCTGTACCCTGTTTTTTATCACTAAGTTCTCAGAGCCTTGTTTCCTCTTCGGCTAAAGGGGCACTCAACAAAAAGGACATGATACTTGTATTGGTATTACCAGCATTCCTATTATTGCATAACTTTGTCCCCACCTTGTTCATCTTTAGAGTTATTTGCCTAGGCTCATACCTCTTTCCCTTGCTTTGGGATGTAATCAGCTTAGCTCTCCCACACCCCGTGCCTCTCTCTCCTCCCTTCCTCTGAAGACCCCTTGACATAGACCTGTACCCTCTGGTCCCTCATCATTCCCCCTTGCTCTCCACCCTTCAACCACATAGGCCTGTCTCTTTCCAGATGTTCTCTGACTCCTCCAAGGCTTTATACACACTGTTCCCTCTGCCTGGAATGCTCCTGTCCTGCCCCATCTAGTGGCCCAGCATGATTGTCACTTCCTAAAGGCAGCTGTGCCTGACCTCCTGCTCTGGAAGTGCTTGGTTACTTTCATGATGGCACTTAGACCAATTTTTATTAACACATGTATTTTCTGATTATCTGATTAAGATCTGTCTTTCCCATTAGATCTCAAGCACTATGAGGACAGAAACTAAGTGCCATTTTGCTCACCACTGTATACCCAGAAGCTACCACAGAGGCAAGAACATAATAGGGCCTCAAAAAATAGTTGTTAAATAAAGGAACCACTAAGTGAAGGAACTATGGAATGCTTGCTCATCTATAGACAACTCCCTTCATTTGCACATTTTCTCTCGACCTCCTACTTCTGTCAAATAGTTTACCCACAAAGTCCACTGGCCAGGACTCCTGTCAAGGTCTTTTTGTAGATCTGAAATTCCATGTTTTAACAGCATAGCATCTCCTTCCTGAAATACCCCTCCAGCTACAAGAGATGTCTCACAATTGCCTCTTGATTCCTGTGACACCTCTCAGAGCACAGTTAGTGTTTAATCTAGTATACTATCATTCGGGGTCACGCCTCCTTGGCTATTGGACCTAGTGGTCAGAGTCTGGAACGTAGTTGTCTCTGCCTCCTCTGGGTCTGATGGCTGCACGTCTCCTGGTAAATATTCAACAGCACATCACTGAGCAAGACAGTGAAGGAGTGAAGGAGTGATTGTAAGGCCCTTAAATACCAAGTCTCTTCTAACTGCAGGGTCTCGCTGAGTGCTGAGCCAAAAGCTAGAACATACCCCACAGTGCTTTCAAGAAACAAACAAACAAATAAAACCCTAGCCCTGCTGCTTTCTCTCTGCAGCTCATTCCACATTTGCCTGAATGAAATGCCATCCCATCAGGCTCTTTATCCCCACGGTGCAATGAGAGCCAGCCCCTTGCTGCCATGCCTGCCTTTGCAGCGTCCTGGCAGGTGTTTTGTGAGCATGAGGCCTCTTCTCTCTGTGCAGTTCCCTCTTTAATTTGCCTGCCAGAATGTTGAACACCAGGCTTTTCTGAGCAATCCCAGCAACTTTTGTGGCTGGCATAGTTGTTTTCTTCTTCTAATTCACCAATTTTTCCTTTTGAAAATTCTTGTTTAATAAATTTTATTATATGATTTTTTTCAATCAAAGAAGAAAAAGAACCAGATAAGCATCCTGAATAAAATTTTACGTCTAAAGTCTCTACTGTCTTGTTCTACCCCATGAATTTGGAAAGAATGTCAAGATTGATATGACCTCAGGTAACATGTGCATCTTCAGAGAAGTGCAGCCTTCTTTGGGGAAATGAAAAATACCAGGGCTGGAGCACAGAGAGTACAAGATGAACTTGAAACATCTGTGCCAGAATGTAAGGAAGTGCTTAAGAATGATGGGGCACATGTCAAAACATGGCTCAGCTTGAGGGGCCAAATCTGAGACAACATGAACATACAATAAATAATGGTAATAAATGAGTATAATTCATTGAATAAGAATGAATAAGCCTATATTCAATTAATATATTAATTAGTTGGGAGAATTTGTCTTCCTTACAGTAGAAAGACAAGCAGTGTAAAACAAATTATCAAACCAGAAAATCACCATTTAGCAACCACCGTATTAATAACTGTCTGGCAAGATCCATCGAAGGACGAAAACACTAGTGAGTGAAAGTGTAAGGAGTAACACAGTCTCCAGTAGGACCAACAGTAAAGGAGGGAGTCCATACCACGTGCTTCCTGTTATGATACACTGAGAAAAATGCAGCATCCCTTCTGTGGTGTTTCTGCTAAAGAATTATAGTCTGAATCTAACTGTGGAAACATCAGACACATCCAAGGTGAGAGCCATTCTATAGAATAACTGGCCTGAGAACTATACATATTGAAAGGGTGAATTTTACTGTATAAATATTATACCTCGATATATCTATTTTTTAAAAACACTGACTGGAAATCCTCAAAAATATCATTGTCAGGGAAAACAAAGAAAGACTAGGAACTATCCTATAGTGTAACAGACTAAATAGACAAGCCAAGTAAACGTAACATGTGATGCAGGATTTTCTTTTGTTATAAAGAACATTGTTGGGATAATGGGCCAACCTGAATAAGAGTTGTACATAGACGATAATATTATATAAATTTTGATAATAGTATTATGGTTATGTAAGAGAATTACCTTGTTTTAAAACAATAGACTCTTAAGTATTTAGCAGCAAAGGAGCATTATATCATGTCTACAACTTAAGATTAAAAAGTAGACAGAGAGACAGGGTGGATGGATGGATGGATGGATGGATGAATGGATAGTGTTAAAATAAAATAAAATGGAGACCAGACTTGAAGATCCTCCAAGCAGAAAAAAGCAAGGTAAGCCTGATAAGCAAAACTTATTTTAGCTTACTTCATGCATGTAAGCAAAACTTAACTTACATTATTTCTTGTAAATGCCTCTGATAATCATAAACAAAACTAAGTCACCTTCCTAAAATTGTATAAGGTAATCACTTTGAACCAATCCACTACCATCTGGGAAACTCTATTGAAACAACCAACCACCGTAAAGGTTAAACAACTTCCTCATTTTCACATTATAAACCATCCTGTAATGCCATGCCTCCGAGCTTCCTAGCACTTCCAAGTTTGTCACCATGAACATTTTGTTTCCTTCTCAATAAATATCCATATCCAGTAAAGCTCTCTGGATTTCTTTTTGACAATGGCTGGATTGATGGATAGATAGACAGGTAACATAATGTAGTAAAATGTAACATCTGAATGACTTGCATGAAGGGAATGCTTTATTCTTATAACTTTTCTGTAATTATGTCAAAGTAAAAATTTAAAAGAGAAACTCTTAGAAGGAGGGAGAAAGAGAAGTTTTGCACCAACTGATGGATACCCTTCTAATCTAAATAGCCTTCAAGGGGAACTTGCCCCCTTCTCCTAGAAGCCTGCCCTGGGCTTCCACAGCACACTCACTTTCAGTAACACGGACTTAAATCCTTTCCACTATAATTTGAACCATCTCTATTCTGAACATAAGCAGGTGAAACCGCATAGCTGTAAAATGATCTTCTTTCCTGGCCTCACAGTCCTGGCCCTCATGGCATAGCTCGCACTTTTACTTCTACATTGATTTGTGTCATCTTTGGGCTCATATTTGTCTCTCCCACGGTATCACAAGCTTCAGGAAATTAGGGACTGTGTCTGGATTTGCTCAACATCATACCCTCAGTGCAGGGCTCAATACCAAATGACAATGGGGGTCCCTGGTTCAAAAATAATTAAGAATCTTAAGATGGCAATAGTTAGGGCATTAAAGCAAGCTCCAGGCCCTTCGAACCACAGCGCCCTGTCAACGCACAGGCTGCACAGCCACAAAGCTGCGCCTGGCCAACACAGTACCAGGGGCAGAGCAGGACCCGGTAAATATTTGCTACACAAGGGAATGAATAAATAAAAGCTCCTTGAACACACTTCCAGACTGTATATAAAACTGAGGTCTCCTGCAGCCAAAACTTTTATATTGATAATTGATGTGGGCTTTCATAAACCAATTCTGAATGGATTCTGGACTGCAGGGGGTGACAATTCACACCAGGCAGCAGGGACAGTGAGTTTTTTTATTTTTTGTTTAATTGAATTTATTGGGGTGACATTGGTTAATAAAATTATACAGGTTTCAGGGGTACAATTCTATAACACATCATCTCTATATTATATTGTGTTCACCACCCCAAGTCAAGTCTCCCTCCATCACCATTTATTCCCCCTTTATCCCTTTACTCTCTCCTTCCTCCCCCATCCACCTTCCCTCTGGTAATCACCATACTATTGTCTGTAAAAAAAGCAAATAAAAAACCCTCATAACCTCATAGACAGTAAGTTTTAATGCTTCACATGCTCTTCCCTCAGCCTGACCTGGGACAGATCACCTTGGGCTCTCTAATCTCCATGCAGGAGTACAACTCCTACCCGCCTCCCCTCATAGTTTCTGTGCTTCTGTTTCCCCTGCCCCCTCCCCTTCCAACTCAGTCCGAGTACAGAGCATTGCGAGGGATGCCAGCCCCTCAGAGCTGTGTGAGAGTCTAAGTGGGATGCCAGCCCCTCTAGAGCCCCCAGCATTAACAGTCCCTGGCTATGCCAAATGGGGCATTGAGGCGAAGCCACCAAACCCCTTTTCACTCATGACCTACATTGCCATTGGTTCCGTGGACTGTGCATTCTGCAAGTTAAGGGAGGAAACGTTACTATGACAACAGCTCCTGGAGCTGCAGGGATGCAAAACACCTACTTTAAAAAAGTTCACTTTCCCATATGGCAAATGGACTTCATTAGTTTGTTCTAAATCAAATATTCAAACAAGGTGGGCTGAAAGGAGAATATTTTTGAAGGGCTAATTCAGATTGTGGCACCATGGCTACCCACTGATAAATCAAAATAGAGTACCGTAGTTTTTTGTTTTGTTTTTTCAAAGACAAATATTTTTGCAAATTAGCAGTGTGCTCACTGGCTAATGTGAACTTCCTCATACGAGGAGGAAATAGACATCTACTCTCTCTTCTGAAAATCCCAGCTTTGGTTGATTCCTGTCAAGTTTTCCTCACAGTTGTCTAGGTTTTCTAGCTCTTTCCACTCCACCACCCAGTAAGTAAATGCTGTGTGCGATAGAAAAAGAATGAGGTTCTTGGGTCTGAATTCCGGCTTTGCTATTTATGAGCTGTGAGCTCTCAGGCAAGTTATTTCTTCCCTGAGGCCCAGTTTTCTCACAGGAGACATGCAGTCATTCATTCATCCAAATGTTCACAAATGTTTCTTGAGCAATTATTATTATGTGCCTGAAGTAATAACACCTACCTTGGGGGTTATGTGGCCTGAGACCATGGTTAGGGGTTAAAATCATTGTAGAAATCATGACCTCTCCTTAATGTCACTTCCTTTCCTCAGCCCATGCCCCAAGCAAAGTTAGTAACATCTTCCTCCGACTTCCACAGCTCCAGGTTGGGAGGAGTGGCAGAGGGAGGGATCACCACCCGAATTTGATTGGGCTACATTATTAGCTGTGTATCTGTGTCATCCACTTAGACTCTCACACAGCTCCTCAAGGGTGAGGATTGGTTTCCAACCCAGCCCTGTGTCCCCAGCATCTGGCACCAACTCATTGTAAGCCAGAGCCTGTAAAATTAAAGTAGCTGTTCGTGCCAGTGTCGGTAAGTAGTTTTGCACTTTTTCTTGTGTAATCAATGAATTTAAGTCATAATCACTTTCCAGTGGTGGTTCCTGAATTCTTACATAGGGGGTGCTTGGGAGGGGCACCTGGCTGGGGGCTAGAGCTACACGTGACAAGCAGCACCCTTGTTTTAATTCGATGGCACTGGTAGAACTATTTGGGGAGCTTGAAACTGCATTAGCATGGGAAACAGTCTGTTTGGGGCTTATATTATTTGCATATGGGGTGACTTGGGCAGGGTGTTCATAGGGATTATGAAGGACCTTGGCTCCCAAGCACCTTCCGAGTCCCCGGCTCTCATCATCTTCCAGCTGACTGTTCTGTTATTTGAGTCAGTGCATCCCACAAAGTGACCTGTGACACTGCTCATTACCTTCCTCCAAAAGGACATCTTTTTTTCATTTCCTTTCTTAGCTGAAAGCTTTGTCCCAGGATAGTACTACAGAGAAGAGAAAATTAACATAAACAGGGCATCTAAACTCTGGGGACGTGAACCTGAAACCATGTCACCCGTCCTTAATTTCAGAGTCTCCCTCCCCAGCAGGGCCTGGAGAGAAATGTGGAACATCATTCTGGTAATCGCTTCCGGACACGATTATGTTCTGGTTACTGCCTACAAGGACCTACTTGGTATTTCTCATCTCACTCTGATTGCATTCAAAACTTGATTAGATTCTATTGATTCTGTCATAAAAAAATAAAGTTGGCCTGCTTTTCCCCTGAAGTCTCTCTTGCTTAATATGAAAATCCCACCTGTGTCTCATGGGCTTAAACCTACATTTCTTTGCTCCACTCCACTTCTAGTCCTTTCTGTTTCCTTCTCAAAGCTGACATCTTCCCTCAGTCTTGTACATGGGCTTTAGTTTTTATTGCTGTGATTTGCTGATGTCTGTCAGGGCTATTTTCTGTCCCAGATACCAGAGAAGGAAAGAGAAATATTTCTCCAATTCCCAGACAGTTTCATTGGCCAAACTGCTTTTCAGTGAATTCTTTTCTGTTTATTGGCTCCAAGTGTTATTTCTTCCCATTAGAAGCAATTTTCCTTATGATGAAGGAAAGGTTGACTGTGACCTACGAAGGGGTCAGCTACCCTGAAGGTCTCTATACCCACTCTCTATTATGTGGCAAATGCTTTCACTCACCTTTTAAGACCCCAAAAATTGTCCCTGCTGTCTGAAGTCTTGCTTGGCTCCCCGGACAGTTGAAAGAAGATGAGAATGAAGAAAGAAAACCATACTAAGGACCCAAAAATGGATCCATGGATGATAATCACACAGACACAGTTATAAAGAACTCACACAGGCCAATGACCATAAGACCTGGGTCAACTCAATTTTTCCCCAAATGTCATTTACTTGTATATAGTCATGATTTTTTTGCCACACCTGAGTATCACTTATACTCTTAATTACTTATATTTTTTCCTTAACATCTACTTGCTTTTTCTGCTTTCTTTACTTACTTTCTTACTTTACTTTCTTTAAAGAAATCTCTCAGGATCTCTTGCCATAACCAGGAGGTAACTAGATAAATTTTACAAATGAATACAATGAAACAAAACAATGACACTAAATTGCAGCCTGCCAGGACTCTGACCCTGAGGGCTGCTCTCTCTTTGTCAAGAAAGGAAGCTAAGTGTTGATGCTGTCCCAGCACCAAAATAAAACTGGCTCCTTTGAAAAAAAAAGAAAACAAAACAAAACAAAACAAAACAAAAGGAAAAACAGGAAGACTGAACAAGAATTGAAAAGGGAATAACTTTCTCATTTTTGTGGTTCACTACTACGGAAAGCCACCTAAAATCATTACCTGTACCATCTGGAAGCCTCCATACACCAAAACCAGTGGGGCTTATCCCACACTTTAAAAATGAGGACCATGCTCATAGAAAGGTTGACTCCATGCTACTCACAAACTGCTCCCACATTCCATGAGCTTCCTAACTCTTACTTGAGGTTCCAGAACTATAAGCCCTAGAAAATCTAAGCTCAGCAGACCCAGAACATCTTGCCTTCCCTGGAGTAGCCAGGAGCTAGGCCAGAATTCTTGCCACAGACACACAAGATTTTAAAAAATGAGTTGCAAAAAATTCAAATCAGCAGAAAAACCATCCCTTCTTTCTTACTATTTATCCTTTTTTCTCTTTCCAGAGTGTTCTACTAATAGACCCCTTAAACTAGAGGTTAAAAAACACTCAAAGAATCTGTGCAGATACTATTCCACAGGAAAACAGATTCATACGATGGGATGTTTTAGGGGCGGGCAATGATAACGTTCATTATGAGGTTAAAATGGGAAAAATGTGAACTCCCAGCAACAGTGTATTGATTCTATAAGCCATGGGACACCCACACAATAGAATTCTATGCATACATTAAAATCATGTTTTAGGAGCATACACGGGCATGGAGCTACATCTACACCATAGAATCAATTCAGACAGTCTCTCTTGGAGCACTACATAGACTAAATACGATTTGGACTTAAGATCAGGTATTCCTCAGCTTCCTTGACTTCTGTATAACACTACATTTATTCCCTGAGTTACAAAAAATCAAGATTCCATGCTCAAGTACATTGGGAAAATCTCTAAATTAATCATAGTGAAATGAACATCTTTGCTACTAAATTTCTTAAATCTTTGAATATGCTAATGTGTATCATGAATCGCCAAAAGGAGGTATTAAGGTGACTCATTTTCTAAGTGTGTTTAATCATGAGACGTGTCCTGGGGACCACACTTTAGAAAAAAATAGATAGATGGATGATTGAATGCATGTAGTGATGGATCAATGCAGAAGTCTAGAAGGAACCCACAAAAAGTTAACAGTGATTCCACCCAGCTATTGGAAATGTGGGTGATTTATGGGCGTGTTATTATTATCTTGTGATTTTTTCCACATTGAACAAAAGGTCTGCTCATATAATTTTAAAATAACAAAGCTATTGGGCTTTTGTTTTATTTTTTAAAGATGGATGGAGAAGAAATGGAGATGGGGAAGACAGTTCTGTCAGAGACAGCTGTGTGACTGTCTTGTACACATGCCAACGTTAATTATTGCTCTTCTAAAGCAGTGAGGCAGATGCCCTGGATGACCTTCCCGTGGTTCCCACTGGCCACCATGGAAAACACTCTGTGTTCAACCAGAACCACCACCACCATCCTCATCAACATAATCAGTTGGTCACTGATATGCCTTTCTTTTTCGATTTATTTTTATTGAGGTGTAATTCACCTAACATAAAATTAATCATTCTAAAGCGCACAATCCAGCGGCGTTTACTTCATTCATGATGTTGTGCAGCCATCACCTTTCTCCAGTTTTAACTGACAGGCATTTGATGAGGATTTCCGGCATTGGGACTTGAATTATGAAACCCCCCTGCCTTTTTCTAAAAAGAATTGAGGTGGGTGTCAAAGGAATTTACATACTAAGGTTAATGAAACAGAAAATAGGGGCCATAAAAAGGAGAAAGGGCTAAGTATACCAATCATGAGGTTGATACAATGTTTGTGATTAAGCATCAAGGGTATCTCTGAACTTCCTGGCAGCCAGAGAAAAAATGGGAAATGCAACAATAAATGGCTATTATCAGAAAGTAGAAAGCTTGATATAACTCAAGTGAGTTAAAGTGTTTTTTTAGAACTTAATTCTAAAGGAATTTTTCACATGGATTTCATACACAGAATATTAATATACATAATAGGCAATGCCCTTGACCAAAATTTTATAACAGATGCATAAGGAAGGACTTTCATATGGTTGTTTTTCAGTAAATATTTACTAGATGAATTAATAAATAAATGAATGAATAAAAGATAAAGCTCTATCAGCTCAGTAGCATTCTTATCACACAAATTCTTCATAAATTCATCAGCATAAGAGAACTAAATGCCCAGCAAAGATTGCAATTATTGCTAAAGTAACAAAGAAATTCTTTCAAATCAACTTAAACTGCATGGAAGATGTTAACTATTTTCACCAAATGAAAACATCAGGAAAGTCTGGGTCATCTCCTGAAAGCATTAACACTGTAGTGAAGCCATGAGTCTCTGAGCACTACCTAATTGCTATACGATTTTATGGAGCTTTTAGAATGAAGTGGTCTCCATTCTTCATTCCAGATACGTATACATTGTTTAAAGCTTAATTTTCAGTTAAAATGATTGTCAAGAGTTCCCGAAATATATCTACTCCCTGGATCATGGAAGTGTGAGAGTTAGAACAGCCATATGAGCACAGTGTTGTCCTCAACTGACGCTGCCTAATTCTGCTGGTGGAGTTAACTCATTCCATCCAAAACTCCAATTCCTCGGTCATTCCTACCTTAGATTTCAAAAGAGGAAATTCTGCCACTCAACAGTGCTTTTATGATTTTCTAGGCTCTAGCCTCAGACTAAGACTTAAGAACAAGTGTGTCTCCTCCTTCTCCATTTCCCAAGTACATACTAAAATCTCCTAGCAAGGGACTCACGGGAGACTCACGGTGACAGCGCTGAGAAAATACCCTGGAAGGCATGTCCAAAAGGTTGACTATGGATTTCCAGGTGTTGGCATGACAGACTCTTTTTTATATTAAAGTGTTTTTTCTTTTTCAGTATTCTCTACTTGCTCCACAATAAGCTTTACTATTGATTCATAAAGAGTTATTTGGTTTGGTTTTAATAAAAAAGAAGCAGTGGTTGAGAAAACAGGCTTAAAGTGAGAAGGCCCATGGCGTAGACTGCGAATCTGTCCCCTTAGAGGTTGTGACACTTTGTTGAGACTCCTTTACTCCTTCACCCCCATTCACTAGCCATTAAACATCACCACCTCACAGGTGTGCTGGGAGGATTAAATGAGATAATACAGAGCTTGGTGGCTCAAGCTGGGCATGCACTTATCCTTACATTACTAACATAATATCATAAATGATAGCTATTAACATCATTAACTGATATTTTAATTTTTCTTAATAACCAAAACATTAACAAACAATAGTAAAGGAAGAAAAAGTCTCTAACCCCATGCCCCCAACAAATCAAGCTACTGTCATTTGCCTACAGCCTCTTCTTGTCCTGACCCACGATTCATACACAGTTATAACCGTATTGTAAATGCAGCTTACAATAAATGCATTCTGATTTCTTTCAGCTAACATTATATGATACACATTTTCTGCTAATGTGAACCATTGAATGGCAACTTTAAAAGCCATGTGTATTCAGGGACAATGCAGTGACCCTCTATTGCATAAGCAGTTTCCTTCATAATTTCTAAATTTAAATCCCTCACAATGACTGATCCTGGCCCTTGAAATAACCAAATTCTGTATAATAAAAACAATGTCACAAGGAGGCAAGCAAATCAGGGCACCCAGGTGATGAGGGAGCATTTACATTTTATGAGCCTGAAAGCTGATGGGTTTCACTTTGCTACGATATACAAGTGCACCTCAGAACATGATCCAAGGATGTACTGCCTTGCTGAATGTGAGCACAGAGTCTGACCTCCAGAACCAAGCCAAGAGTATTTGAAGCCTGCAGATCAAGGAAGGCCAACCCTGGCATGCAGGCTGCTGCTCTTCCTCCCCATGTGCATAAATCTGGGTAGGCAGAGGTGTGGGAAAGACACAGCCTGCCCAAGCGAGAGGTGAGAAGGCATGGAACTCCATAATGACAGAGAGCATATTTAGGCAGGAACATCAGGTATGGCTCAGGAAATGTGGGGAAAATATGCTGTCAAAATTGATTGGCCTGGAAAATGGAAAGCCTTGAATTCTGCTCAGGAGCTTTGAATGTATTTAGGTGGGTACTGAAGAGCCCCTGACAGTTCTTGAATAAGGAAGTGGGCCAGCCAAAGTGCTAAGTTGGAAAGAGACAGAACAAAATGGTTTGGCAAGACAAAGGAGAACACAGCTCTGATGGGTACAGAAGAAAAGGAACCACAAGAGAGATGGTGGCTGACGGGTCCTAGTGCTGTGTCCTAGCTCTGTTCTGTGCACTTTATGTGTACTCAGTGAATTAATTTTATAACAATCCTCTGATTTGGGTACCATTATCATTCCAGATGAAAAATAAGAGGTCCAG
The DNA here is from genome assembly GCA_004026765.1 of Micronycteris hirsuta. NCBI lineage: Eukaryota > Metazoa > Chordata > Mammalia > Chiroptera > Phyllostomidae > Micronycteris > Micronycteris hirsuta. The sequence continues at coordinate 102,807 of PVJI01003712.1, read as the reverse complement.
AATTATTAGGTGACTTGGGCAACGAACATACCAAGGTCACAAGTAGTAAGTGGTAGCGCCAACGTAGAAATCTAAGCAGCCCAGCTCCAGAGCCTGAGGGCCCCCTGCGCCCCAGACTGCCCGTACAGATGCAGGAGACCTGTGACTGGAGGCCACGTGTGAGGTCATCAGGTATGTGGGGGAGGCATTCTAGGCAGAGGTGACAACAACACATGCAAAAGCAGAGATATAAAAATGTGCTACTTGCAGGGGAAAGCAAAAGTTCCAAGGATGCAGATGGGTAGGCCATAGAAGGAAATCTGTACTTCAAATTTCTATGACTGGCATGTGTAGTGACTGATGACAAGGCCAAGAAGCTCTGTGCCTTCCTTGTTCCCTGAGATAGTTGTCCCCAGAAATTTGGTTTCACACACTGTATTGTTGACAGTTGGTAAGGATTACTTTAGATAAGGCTGCCTCCCTTCCAGCTGGTCTCAATACAGCCATTCATGCACCCAACAAACGTGTATTGTGTGCCTCTAAGGGTAGTGCACTGGCTGTGCAGAGATTAACAAAATTGGCACAGTGCCTACAAATATCCGTACTTGAGGTGTAATTCCTTCTGCCCAGCATGCAACTAGCTTGGGGAAAGGATCTCTCTCTACCTCAAACCTCTCTGTTCTTTCTTGGGAAAATCTCATCCTATAGAGCACTGAGCTCACATAACCTGCTTCCTGCTGGAGAAGATTGGGTTTTAGTTGCTTGTCACTGATAAAATAAATAGCCAATATAAGTAATGTCATTTTGATTATGGCTGCATAGGAAGCAGGTGATCCAAGCAGATATTTTTCTTGTTAATTCAGAATTCTTCAGCCAGGAGCATATCCAGGAAGACATTCTCTCCTCCCTCTAGGTCGCTGAGCTACGGGCCACCAAAGATGGTTCTCTCAATGGTGGACTCTTATGAGACCAAGGTAAAAAGTTTGATGGGTTCCCTGCAGCTGGAACACCCACAGGGCACAACTTGAAAACTGCTGCTCTGAACTTGCTTTGTTCAATCTCCCCACTGCTCTGTGTTGTGAACATCCACCTGTCCATTCTCCAAACTGCTGTACCAGCTACAACCTGGCTCAAGACCCTTCAGGTGGCATCATCAGAATGGGGATGAAGTTGCACTGAGAGAGGGGTATGCTAAGAATTTCTGAGTCTCTGTATAAGCAGCAAATGGCCCAGATGCAACTCTATACATGGATAAGCAATTATTGTGGTAATAATGGGGCATTTAGAAAAGCAGCAGTGGCAGCAACAAAGATTTATCTATCACAGGTTTACAAAAGGACCTACATCTCTACTCAAGAAAGACTACTTCCTATGCAATTAAAATAAATCCTCCATCTGCCTAACACCACTTATGTAAAGCAACTCCTTCTTCCCTGTCTCCACAGGTTCTTCATCTGTGGGCCAGGTCAGGCTTCTGGCCAGCATTCGCCAGGCCAAGGTTAATGTGTGCATACCCACGTATGACCCAGAGCTAACTGCTATGGAGAGAAGCTCCTTAGCAAATAGATTGCTCTGAACATACATAGTGCAATCCTTATGTGGGGATCATGGTTTTCTATGCCCATTAGCATATAGTTCCATATGCACACCTGCTGTGAGCAGTTTGGAAGTAAATGAAGTCTGAAAATATTATATATGTATGTCCATACACACTCTCACCCAGAGCATGTCCCTGAGTAGAATGGATGAGAGGTGGCTTTCCTGGAAAGGGCTCAAATCTTCCCTCTCTCTACCTACATACATGTTCATTTGTCCCTTTTTAAAGATGACAGTGTTGAGATGGACTTGGAGGATTGACTTGCAGACTCCAAAATAACACTGGTTGCCTGTTTGCTGCCTATATCCCAGAGGCTCAGGAAGTGGCCATACAAACCCTCCAGCGGGGGCAACGGTACGTGTGTCTCAGAAGCAGCAGAGCTCTCCCCAACTTCTCCTGATGTCCACCTTCTAGGCTGACCTCAGGCTCGCACTGTCCTGCTCCTTCTCTATGCTCCTGTCTGTAAGAAGCCACAGTACAAGGGCATGAGTGAGAAGGTGAAGCCACCAACAGCCTCAGCTTGGACATCAGGCAGAACTCAGTTTGGGCTCTGTATTTACTAGCTACGTGAACAGCTCACTTAATCTCTGCAAACCTCATTTTCCTCATCTGTACAATAGGGACAACAATGCCTGCCTACCAGGTTTGTTGTAAGGATTGAATGAGATAATGCTTCATTCACTGTGTAAACACATTCCACTACTGGTAGCTGTCACAGCATTTGGCAAGCTTGGTTATCTTACCTGCTTATTTACCACTTATTAGATTGTCAGTCCTTTCAAGACAGTGTTAACTGTTTATTAACTGCTATATTCCAATGAATAAACATGGCTCCAGGCACAGAGTAAACATTCATTAAATACTCATTGAATTTTATAAATTCATAATTAATTGTAGACCCACATCATTAGTACCTGTGATGATTAATTTTATCTGTCAACTTGACTGGGTCATGGTGCCCAGATATTTGATCAAACATCATTCACAATGTTTCTTTGAGAATGTTTTTGGATGAGATTAACATTTAAATCAGTGGACTCTGAATAAAGCAGATTGCCCTCCATAATGTGGGTGGGACTCCCCCAATCAGTTGAAGGCTTTAACAGAACTAAGACTCCACTGTGCAAGATGGATTTCTGCCAACTGACTGCCTTTGGACTTGAACTGCAACTGCTTCCTGAGTCTCCAGCCTGCCAGTCTCCCCAACAGATTTTGGTCCCACCAAGCCTCCAAAATCAAGTGAGCCAATTCTCTAAAAATAAATCTCTCTGTACAGATATAGATACAGATACACATATGGATACCGATATAGACATCCATCCTGTTAGCTCTGTTTCTCTGGAGAACTCTAATACAATACCTAAAGTGTTAATGGAGAAACTAGCCACAAGAATATGTATTCACCACCCTCCTTACCCTGGAAAAATGGTTAATATCAGTTTCATAGCAATTCTGTAAGCTTAAATAACCATGAATTACACCAATTCAAACCAGCTCTCTCATTTGATCTTCACACAAGCTTGATGGCTAGGGATCACGAGCTCTATTTCAAAAGAAAGGGAAAGTTGGCCTCAGAGAGGTCAGTTAGCTTTTCCAAGGTCACACAACATAGTAGAGTATAAAAATGACCCCAATTCTTCACCTCTTCTTGTTTCCAAGCCCTTTGCCATGTAAACCTGTAGCATCCATCTACTCCAACTATGGGTTCAACCATGTGATTTGCTTTGGCCAATGAGATGTGAGCAAACATGATGCAATTTCAAAAGCTTAAAAAGTACTTGTATGAGTGGGCCTATTCTCACTCTTGGTCAGCCATGGCCAAAACAGCACGCCCAGGCTAGCCTGCTGGAGGGTGGGAGATATGTGGCACAGAGTACCTGAGCCTGGGCCATCCTAGGTCAGCTAATGTTGAATAAGCTTGTTTAAGATCAACAGAGCTACTCAGCTGGCCAGCCCTGAAGCAAGAGCAATAAATGCTTTGTATGCCATGAGGGTTTTGGTGGGTTTTGTCCTATGGCATTACCTTCACAATCCATAAGTGATAAATAGAGCTAACAGGTCACCTAACCAAGGATGTCTAACTTTATAGTTTGTGCCCTCCCCCAGGCACTAGACAATGTTGGATGTCACCTGAAAGTAGGTCTTGCAAGTGAGACAAAACTTTTAAAAAGATGAAAATAGGCTCCTTTGCAATTTAGCCATGAGAAAACAGCATGCCTACCAGGCATTGGGCTGCTCAATAGGCAGGCTGAGCACAGGTGCCAGGCACAGCCTAGAAAAGCAGGGGCAACAGCACAAAAATAAGAAAAAAAATTTTTTAAGAACTTGATATTTCAAAAAATAGGCACTGAAGTAATCATCATAACTTTTTCCAAATTCCTTATGTTATTTTATGGTTTAGGTTTTTTTCATAAGAATTCTATCTTGGGAGGTGGGCGTGTCCCCAGAATCTGTTGCAGGTTGAGTCTCTAAAAGGTCAGTGTGCCTCCTGTTCTGTAGAGGTGTGGGGGGCCAAGGGCAGCACTTAGCCTGAGTAGCACCGCAGGGCATGCAGGAAGTGGCATATGAAGCAGCTTGGGGGCGGAGAGTGGGGGACACCCAAGTAAAGGAGCTGGGCTTCTGCAATCTGTTTCCAACTGCTTGTGCCTATGAATCATCTACATCCACACTCCCTCACAACCCGCATGTTACATAAATAATGTAACAAAATGAGCAAAATTGAGCCACCGCCACAAATGAGCTTGACCTTGGACTGTCATGGAGGAGCCAGGAGAGAGAGCTATGTTAAGAGAGTGGTGGGCTCTCTCCAGAAAGGTGAATTTTGCTTGGATTCTCTAAGTCACTAATAGATTTTTAAAAGTCAATCACCTTCAATGCCCAAGCCCACAGGAAAGTATCTTCAATGTTAATTTCTCACCCAGTAAACTCTCTGAAAAGGAAAATAAAAGTAGGCTTGCATTCCAAGGAGCACAGAGCAATCCCAGAGGACTTAGAATGTTGGTGAAATCTAACCTGGGGATATGGGGGTGTAGAAAAGGAATGGCCACTAATTAAATGAGCAAAAATCTAAGCGCCAGATTCTTTTGTAAAATCTAGTGATGAAAAAATCTTCTTGTGTTTTCTCTTTGATTATCTAAAGGTTACACAAAAATGTTTTTCTCAGGTAGAGCTGAACAGTGACCTCCAGAAAGCTTCCCCAGACTCTAACTTGCTTCCAGGGAAGATCAACTGAGGAAGTGAGCAGAAGAAATCTCCTACGCCCAGGTCAGTTAGCAGGGAGGAAAGGAGGAGGAAGAAGAGGAAAAGGGAGGGAGGTGGAGGGGGGAGAAATTTTTATTGAGCACTTACTCTGTACCAAGCATTATCTCATTCAATCTTCCCAATAACCCTACAAAGTCATTATTTTTTTAAACTATATTTTATTGATTATGCCTACAAAGTCATTATTATTCCCATTATACAGATGAGAAAATTCAGAGAGTTTAGATAATTTAGGCAAGACCACTAAACCTGTACATGTCAGAGCTGTGTTTAGAACCCAGGCTCTCTGACTTAAATCCCATGGGCTAAATGATGGGCCCACACGGACTGCTAACAAACAGCTCAATTACCTTAACACATATTTAAATGTTTCCCATTTGGAGAAATGCATCTAGAGCTGCAAAGTACTTTATTCTGTATCAACATGGAAAGTGGTTTATTCTCAAAACACATTTATTTTTGAAGTAAACTTCGTTTAACAGAGTCTTCCTTAGTATGCTTTAAATAAATACCACACAAACTTATTTGATAGAGAGGCCTCCTTCTCCATCTGAAAATGCTGTTACATGGTCCTTCATTCATTCACTATTCATTTATTCACTCAAGAAATATTTACTGGGTAACTGGGTACCTACTAAGTACTATGCACCTTGCTGATTCCTAGGACTTAGATATGGTTCTGGTCCTGAAGGGCTAACAGTCTGTATCTGTGTTTGTTCCAGATGAGACATCCAGAACTGACAGTTTGTTAGTGAGATGTGAGGTGTCAAAAACAGATTTACAGCACAAGAAGAGATTCTGGATTTTAATAACTCACTGTATCTGCCACTAAATGACCAAAAGATTATTAGATTCCTGACCAAGTCATCTACATTCAAAAAAACAAACCAGCATTGTGCTCACAACTCACTGTTTCCTCATTTGATTCCACCAATATACTAGCACCCGCTTAAAATAAAACAAAAAGATTCAAACATTTCAGCTTTCAAAAACTGGACCAAAGCCAGTACACTGGGCTTCTGCTATAGAATAACCAAGACCCTTTCTGTAAACCTATAAATAAATTTCAGCAGATGCTTGGGCTCAAAGAATCCAAGTGGAAAACCAACCCAAATGTCCTCAGAATCACGCACACTACCTCCTTTTCTGACCTTTTGCTAGCTTTAGAAAGTTGTGCTTTGGAAAGCTATTAGTGCAGAAAACAGTATTTCCGAAACAATGGGTTACCCGAGAAAACCCTACAAAAGTAGGTAGCCCGATAGAGAAGTGAGTGAGCTCAGATCCTAGAGGTTTCTTCCACCCTGAGGTTCCCAGGGAAGATAGGAGTAAAAGCCACTACACAGGACTCTTTCAAGAAATTATGATGAGCTCCCTGCTGAGCTACTCCATCTATCATTGACCATTCAGAATGCCAAATCACAAACTCAGGACTAGAATGGGCATCAGTTTCCAACTCGAGTTTTGCAGCATCATATCATATCTAAATGGTGGCATATAATTTTTTAATTAACTTTAATTCATTTAATTTGAAAAAGATAAGGAGCCAGAAACCCTTTTAGGAAGAGCAGGAGCACAAAGGGAACTGATAAGAGTAGTAAATAACAATAAATAATTAGAATAAACTAGAACATAAGTTTTTTTAATATATTCTATTGATTATGCTATTACAGTTGTCCCATTTCCCCCCTTTATTTCCCTCCGCCCTGTACCTATCCTCCCACCAGCATTCCCCTCCCCTTGCCAGTTCATGTCCACAGTTCATACATATGTTCTTTGGCTTCACCATTTCCCATACTATTCTTAACCAGCCCCTGTCTATTTTGTACCTACCATTTATGCTTATTCCCTGTACCTTTTCCCCCATTCTCCTACCTCCCCCTCCCCATTGATAACCCTCCACATGATCTCCATCTCTGTGATTCTGTTCCTGTTCTAGTTGTTTGCTTAGTTTCTTTTCATTTTTTAGGTTCAGTTATTGACAGCTGTAAGTTTGTGGTCATTTTACTGTTCATAGTTTTGTCTTCTTCATTTTCTTAAATAAGTCCCTTAACATTTCATATAGTAAGGACTTGGTGATGATGAACTCCTTTAACTTGACCTTATCTGGGAAGCACTTTATCTGCCCTTCCATTCTAAATGATAGCTTTGCTGGATAGAGTGATCTTGGATGTAGGTCCTTGACTTTCATGACTTTGAATACTTCTTTCCAGCCCCTTCTTGCCTGGAAGGTTGCTTTTGAGAAATCAGCTAGTAGTCTTGGGCTTTCAGGTGAATGATATAGATTTCTAAGTTGTAAGATTTTCTTTTTATTTCATGGCCTATTTACCGTCTAATAACAATGCTCACTTAACTAATAAAGCCAGTACACCCAACTAAAAAAAAGAAAGAAATCAGCTAATAGTCTTAAAGGAACCCCTTTGTAGGTAACTGTCTCCTTTTCTCTGCTGCTTTTAAGATTCTCTCCTTATCTTTAATTTTCGGTAATGTAATTATGATATGCCTTGGTGTGTGCTTCTTTGGGTCCAACTTCTTTGGGACTCTCTGAGCTTCCTGGACTTCCTCAAAGTCTATTTCCTTTGCCAGATTGGGGAAATTGTCCTTCATTTGTTCAAATAAGTTTTCAATTTCTTGCTCTTCCTCTTCCTAATCTGGCACTCCTATGACTTGAATGTTGGAACATTTAAAGTTGTCTCAGAAGTTCCTAGGCCTCTCCTCTTTTTTTTTTTTTTTTGAATCCTTGTTTCTTCATTCTGTTCTGGTTGAATGCTTATTTCTTCCTTTGGCCCAAACCGTTGATTTGACTCCTGGTTTCCTTCTCATCACTGTTAGTTCCCTGTATGTTTTTCTTTATTTCACTTTGCATAGCCTTCACTTTTTCTTCTATTTTGCGACCATACTTAACCATTTCTGTGAGCATCCTAATTACCAGTGTTTTGAAATCTGCACCTGATAAGATGCCTATCTCTTCATTGCTTAGTTGTATTTTTTCTGGAGTTTTGATCTGTTCTTTCATTTGGGCCATATATATATACACATATATATATATTTTTTTATCTCAGTGCATGTGTTACATAGTAAGGGGAGGAATGTTAGGTATTCGCCAGGGCAGGGTAACTCACTTCACTGCGTTGTAGTGCTGTATGTGGGGGAGGGGTCAGAGAGGGAACAATGCTACTTGCTCAGCTTTGGACTGGCTTTCAGTCACTTTCCCCACTACTCACAAGCAAATTGGGCCCTTCTGGTGCTGATTCCCTAGTGGATGGGTTTGTGTATGTTCTAGGACACTGTGGGTCTCTCCAATGAACGTTCTTATGAGGCTGGGAGTTTCTACCACCACTGCAGTCCCCACAGGGGTTTTAAGTCAGAGGTTTTGAGGCTTTATTTCCCCGCGCTGGAACCCTGGGTCTCTCTGTCTGTCTCGCTCCCTAATTGATCCTCCCAGTTTATCCACACTCAAATGTCAACCCAGTCCACCAGACACTGCTTCGCTGGCCCAGTTCCTCCAGCCACCACCTTGCCACGAGTCCTCTCTGCCCCAGCTTCCATCTCTGCCCCTCCTACCGGTCTGGATGAATGTTCCTTCTTTACTCCTTGGTTATAGGCCTTCCATACAGTTTGAATTTCTGGAAGTTCTGTTTGGTTTTTGTTTTCAAATTTATTATTGTCCTTCTTTTGGTTGTGCAAGGAGGCTATAGTGTATCTACCTACGCCTCCATCTTGGCCTGAAGTCTAGAACATAAGTTTCTGAAGAGCAACGATTTTTTTCCATCTTGTTCCCTGCTGAGTCTGTAGTTTCTGCACATTCAGGAGCTTAAAACCTGTCCATGGGGTGCATCCTGTGACCTGTGGCCTGGCGGTGGCCCACCCGTGCCCACTCCAGAAGCACCGGGGGCACTGCACATCCAGTCCGAGGAACTCACACCTGAGGCACCAGGGACGGAGCACCTCCCACCCAGCCCCTGCACCCAGAGCCCTGCAGGGCCGACTGGCTCTCTAGGAGAAAGGTGGAAGTGCCCCGCAGAGGGGAGCTGCAGTTCCTGGAAAGACTTGACTCAGTGCGGGACTGAACTACCCTGAAGGGGTGCTGAGAGTCCTTAGCATCTAGGTCAGTAAAGAGCAAGAAGGTGGCATTTGAGTTGCCCCTAATTTGTGCACCTCAAGGAAAGTGCAACTGGTGGACTAAAGGCCTAGGTTGGGCACAGAAGGTCACTGAGCAACTGGGCTGGAGGCTGGACAACAGTGAAGAGTGTGTCTTAGGAAGGGCGAAAAGTGAAACCAATCCCTCCCCAGCCTGAGGCAGCCAGGAAAACCAGCAGAACAGGCCTGACTGGTTTAAAGCCAGCAAAAGACTATTTTTTTAATTCCCTCTTCCTTTCTGTCCTTCTTTCTTTTTTTATTCCTTCCTTTCCTTTATTATTCCTTCTTCCTTCCTTCTTTTATTTTTTAAATTAAAAAATTTTTCTTTTAATTCCTTCTTTCTTTCTTTCCTTCCTTTCCTTTTTTATTCCATTTCCCTTCCTTCTTTTTTTATTTTAATTTTTTTAAATTCCTTCTCCCTTTCTTTTCTTCATCTTCTTTATTCCTTATTCCTTCCTTTCCTTTTTTATTCCTTCTTCCCTCCTTCTTATTTTTTAAATTCCTTCTTCCTAGCTTTCCTTCTCTCTCTTTTTCTTCACTCCTTCTTCCTTCTTTTCCTTTTTTATTCCTTCTCCCTTCCTTCCTTCCCTTTTTTTCCCTTTTTTCCCCACAGTTAAGACATTAAAACCTGGAGCTGTGAAAAGATCAGAGGTAGACCCAAACAGGGGTCATCCCAAAAACAGAGACAGTGAGACAAATTTCACTTTGCTACTCCAGAGAACTTGCACGGTGGGAGCAGTGAACACCAGTATATCTGCTGGAAGAGGAAACCCACCAACAAAGGAACCACCAATAGAAAACAATGGAAGAAGGTGAAGGAGGGAGTGGAAGCCACACTAACCTCAATCCAGGACTGATCTGGAAATACAACTAAATGGTGGAGAAATTACCCACAACAAATAACTGAACAAGAGTAAGAGAGAAGCTTCAAAACCTTGTACACACAGAAGAATCAGTTTCAACACAACCTGTCCACACCTGTGCAACAGAATACAAGATGTGATGGATGGAGTGACCCTCAGTTAACCAGCTGGAGGAAAGGACCCACCAAAGAAAGACCCAACAACAATCAAAACCCAAAGACATACAGAGAGCCAATATGAATGACAGCCCAAGACCAGCGAGCTCAGGAGATTAAGGAGACTGCACCACTGAGTCTCACAGATCTGCTACCACAGAAATTCACACCATAAACCTAGGAAGTCAGAATAGATCAATTTAAGAAGCAGGGCCTAACAAGAAGAGTCTCACAAACAATGGGAAGACAGAGAAACAATCCCCAAATGAAAGGAAAGGAGGAAGCCTCAGAAAGAATGCTAAATGAAATAGAAACAAGTCAACTATCAGATATTGAGTTCAAAGCATTGGTCATCAGGAAGCTCAATGAGCTTACAGAGAATTACCAGAAACTACAGGGAAACTACAATGAACTCACTGCAAACTATATCAACATGACAAATGAAATAGAAACTATCAACAAGGGACAAGAGGAAATGAAGAATACAATTTCTGAACTGAAGAACACAGTAGAAAGAATCAAAAGCAGGCCTGATGAAGCAAAGGATAGGATTAGCAAGCTGGAGGACAAGGTAGGAAAAAACACCCAGAAAGAACAAGAAAAGAAAAAGAAGCTCAGAAAGAATGAAGAGGGATTAAGGGAAATGCAGGACAACATGAAATATAATAATATTCGTATAATAGGGATACCAGAAAGAGAAGAAGAAGAGCAAGGGATAGAAAACCTGTTTAAAAAAGTAATAATGGAAAACTTCCCTAATGCGATGAGAGAAAAAGTCACACTAATCCAGGAAACACAGAGATTCCCAATCAAGAGGAACCCAAAGAGGCCCACTTTAAGACATATCATCATTAAAATGGAAAAATTCCAAGACAAAGAGAAAATCTTAAAGGCAGGAAGGGAGAAACAGGAAGTAACATACAAGGGAGCCCCAATAAGGTTAGCAGCTGACTTCTCAATGAAGAGAATAACAATAAATATTCCAAGTAATGAGATCCAGAGGCCCGCAACCAAGGCTACTTTACCCAGCAAGGCTCCCAATCAAGATAGAAGACCAAATAAGGAGCTTCCCAGACAAAAGAAGTCTAAAAGAATACACCTCCATCAAACCAGCTCTGCAAGAGATGCTAAAGGGACTGCTTTAAGGAAAAGAAGGAAAAGAGAGAGAGAGAGGAACAGAGGTACAAAAAAATGGCAATGAATAAGTACCTATCAATAATAACCTTAAATGTAAATGGATTAAATGCTCCAATCAAAAGACATAGAATAGATGAATGGATAAGAAAGCATGGCCCACACATATGGTGCCCACAAGAGACCCACCTCAGGACAAAAGACCTACACAGACTGAAAGTGAAGGGCTGGAAACAAATTTTCCAAGCAAACAGACAGGGAAAAAAAGCTGGGGTAGTAATACTCATATCAGACAAAATTGACTTCAAAAAAAGATCCATAAAGAGAAACCCAGAAGGCCACTTCATAATACTCAAGGGACGAATCCACCAAGAAGACATAAACATTGTAAATATATATGGGCCCAACACAGGAGCACACAAATACATAAAGAAAATATTGGAGGACTTCAAGAAAGATATTGATAGCAACACAATTATAGTAGGGGACTTCAACACCCCACTGTCAAAAATGGACAGATCTTCCAAACAAAATATTAGCAAAGATATTGTGGCATTGAACAATGCCCTAGAAGAAATGGACTTAACTGATATATATAGAGCCTTTCACCCCAAAGAAGCTAAATACATGTTCTTTTCAAATGCACATGGAACATTTTCAAAGATAGACCATATGATAGGACACAAAACAAACCTCAACAAATTTAAGAAAATTGAAATCATATCAAGCATTTTCTCTGACCACAAAGGACTGAAACTGGAAAGCAACCCCAAGGATAAAACCCCCAAACACTCAAAATCATGGAGATTGAATAACATGCTATTAAACAATGAATGGGTCAAGAATGAGATTGGGGAAGAAATCAGAAAGTTTCTGGAAAAAAATGAAAATGAACTCACAACAACTCAAAACTTATGGGACACAGCGAAGGCAGTCCTGAGAGGGAAATTCATAGTGATACAGACCTACCTAAAAAAGATAGAAACATTTCAAACAAACAACCTAACCCTACACCTACAAGAACTCGAGGAACAACAACAAAGACAGCCAAGAGCAAATAGAAAGAAGGAAATAACCAAGATCAGAGCAGAATTAAATGACATAGAGACTAAAAGCACAATTCTAAGGATCAATGAATCCAGGAGCTGGTTCTTTGAAAAGATAAACAAAATCGACAAGCCTTTAAGTAGGCTCATCAAGAAAAAAAGAGAGAAGACCCAAATAAACTCACTCAGAAATGAAAGAGGAGATATTACAACTGATGCCACAGAAACACAAAGAATTGTAAGACACTACTATGAAGAACTGTATGCCAAGAAATATGAAAACCTAGGTGAAACGGACAAATTTCTAGAAAAATATGATCTTCCAAAACTCAATGAAGAAGAAGCAGAAAGCCTGAACCAACCAATAACAGCCCATGAAATTGAAGCAGTAATAAAAAAAACTCCCGACACACAAAAGCCCTGGACCAGATGGTTTCACAGGAGAATTCTACAAAGCATTTAAGGAAGAGCTAACGCCTATCCTTAACAGACTATTTAAAAAAATCCAAAATGATGGAATACTCCCAAACTCTTTTATGAAGCCAGCATCATCCTAATCCCAAAACCAGAAAAAGACATAACAGAGAAAGAAAACTTCAGGCCAATATCACTGATGAACATAGATGCTAAAATCCTCAACAAAATATTGGCAAACCACATCCAGCAATACATTAAAAAGATCATACACCATGACCAAGTGGGATTCACCCCAGGGATGCAAGGATGGTACAATATTTGCAAATCAATAAACGTAATACATCACATAAACAAAAGCAAACACAAAAATCACATTATCATATCAATAGATGCGGAAAAAGCATTCGATAAGGTACAGCACCCATTTATGATAAAAACACTCAGCAAAATGGGAATAGAGGGAGCATTTCTCAACATAATAAAGACCATATATGAGAGACCTACAGCCAATATCATACTCAATGGGCAAAAACTAAAATCTTTCCCACTAAGATCAGGAACAAAACAAGGTTGTCCACTATTGCCCCTTCTATTCAACATAGTATTGGAAGTTTTAGCTACAGCAATCAGACAGGAAAAGGGAATAAAAGGCATCCACATTAGAAAGGAGGAAGTAAAACTGTCATTGTTTGCAGATGACATGATAGTGTACATAGAAAATCCTATAGACTCTGCCCAAAAACTGTTCTACATAATCAATGAATTTGGCAAAACAGCAGGATACAAAGTCAATATCCAGAAATCAAAGGCATTTTTGTATACCAACAATGAAACATCAGAAGCAGAAATCAGGAAAAAAATCCCATTTGATATAGCAACAAGAAAAATAAAATACCTAGGAATAAACCTCATCAAGGAGGTAAAAGACCTGTAATCAGAAAACTACATGACATTGAAGAAAGAAATCAAGGAAGACACAAACAAATGGAAACATATACCATGTTCATGGATAGGAAGAATCATCATCATCAAAATGTCCATACTACCCAAAGCAATTTATAGATTCAATGCAATACCTATTAAAGTACCAATGGCATATTTCATAGATATAGAACAAACACTTCAAAAACTTATATGAAACCATAAATGACCCTGAATAACTGCTGCAATTTTGAGAAAGAAGAGCAAAGTAGGAGGGATCACAATACTTGATATCAAACTGTATTACAAGGCCACTGTAATCAAAACAGCCTGGTACTGGCATAAAAACAGACAGATAGGCCAATGGAACAGAATAGAGAGCCCACAAATAAACCCAAGTCTCTATGGCCAATTAATTTTCAACAAAGGGAGAAACAGCATAAAATGGAGTAAAAATAGCCTCTTTAACAAATGGTGTTGGGAAATCTGGACAGCTACATGCAAAAATATGAAACTCGAGCACCAACTTACACCATGCACAAAAATAAATTCAAGGTGGATAAAAAATTTAAATATAAGTCGTGACACCATTAAAATACTAGAGGACAACACAGGCAGGAAAATCTCAGATATTTCACACAGCAGTATTTTCACTGATATGTCCCCTAGAGCAAGGGACATAAAGGAAAGAATAAACAAATGAGATCTCATCAAAATAAAAAGCTTCTGTACAGCTAAAGAAAACAGTATTAAAATAAAAAGAGAATCAATCATATGGGAAAACATATTTGCCAATAATACCTCAGACAAGGGTTTAATCTCCAAAATATATAAAGAACTCACACTACTCCACTCCAGGAAGACAAGAACCCAATTAAAAAATGGGCAAAGGACTTGAACAGACACTTCTCTATGGAGGACATACAGAGGGTCCAGAGACACATTAAAAGATGCTCAGTGTCACTAGCTATCAGAGAAATGCAAATTAAAACCACAATGAGATACCACCTCACACCATTGAGAATGGCCATCATAAATAAAGCAACAAACAACAAGTGTTGGAGAGGTTGTGGAGAAAAGGGAACACTAGCGCACTGTTGGTGGGATTGCAGACTGGTAAAACCACTATGGAAAACAGTATGGAATTTCCTCAGAAAACTAAAAATGGATTTGCCTTTTGACCCAGCAATTCCACTGCTAGGATTATATCCTAAAAACCCTGAAACACCAATCCAAAAGAACCTATGCACCCCAATGTTCATAGCAGCACAATTTACAATAGCCAAGTACTGGAAGAAACCTAGGTGCCCATCAGTAAATGAGTGGATCAAAAAACTATGGTACATTTACACAATGGAATTCTATGCAGCAGAAAGAAAGAAGGAGCTCCTACCCTTTGCGACAGACAGCATGGATGGAACTGGAAAGCATTATGCTAAGCAAAATAAGCCAGGTGGTGAAAGACAAATACCATATGATCCCACCTTTAACAGGAACCTAATCAACAGAACAAACAAACAAGCAAAATAAAATCAAAGACACTGAAATTGAGAACAGGCTGACGGTGACCAGAGGGGAGAGGGGAGGGAATTTTAGGGGAAAAGGGTACAGGGTTTTCAGGAGCAATTATAGAGGACACATGGACAATAACAGGCTGGGGAGGGGCAGAGTCAGGAGGGAGGTGGGGACGGCTGGGGGATTGGGCTGGGGTGAGGGGAAAAGGCAGAAAACTGTACTTGAACAATTAAAAATTAAATTTAAAAAAATTAAAAAAAAAACCTGTCCATGGAGTTAATGGATGATACTAATAAAAATTGTTTATGACGTCCCAGATTCTGTGCTAAATACTTCATCTTCATTATCTCCTTTAAACCTCTTGACCTAATAACCAGTAACTTGTACAATCCCTAGTCTGTTATGAGGAACTAGAGATTCAGGACATGCACCTCATTTCTTCATGGTCATCTAGCTATGGGGCAGATCCAGGTTTTGTGGAACTTGAAATTTATACAATTTGAGAATGCCAGCTTTAAGGAAAAGAATACAAAACTCTAAATAAAAATTCAGACATGTAAGGGAACATTTAGTTACAACTTTCAACTTTCATCTCATGGCACACATAAACTACTAAAACTCTACAGCATGCCAAAATATAGATATTTTGCCAATATGACAAAAACAGGTATAATTTTGATTGATTTACAAAAAATAGTAATTAGCTATCCTTTTTGCTCCTCAATGACTTTTTTAAAAAATCAGATGCCTATGCTTGTACATAAGGATATCTGGTACCAAGAATTAACCAATCAGATGTAAGCTTAATCAGTTGTATACGACGGGACCAATGAGATGAAACTCTATCATATGACCTATAATTTATGATTCAAGGCAGGGCATTCATACCTGATGGCTATTGTTGTGTTGGCTGCTGATATTTTTTGATTTGACAATCTAAAAGAAAAGTTGTCAGTGCCCTTGACTAAATAGTGAGGTATTGCATGTTTTAAAAATTCTTGCACCACACCAGTGGAAAATTGCTGACTTAGAATGAGGAAAGAAATTGTAACAACTTACAAATGTAAAGGTATTAAAAATATCATAATATCTAGAAAAATAACAAGAATTTTTGTCATCTGCCTGACATACCTCTACTATATTTTTTATTAAATATTTTTGGCTACATATTTTTATATAAAAAGAACATAAAGATAGTTTCTCTTTCCTGTATTGTCATTGATCAAAATTTTCTTTATTATTGATAGTTGGGGGAATATTTTTCAGCTTCACAACTCATGGTAGATGATGCTGCCAGATAAGTCCTTTGGATTGTCAAATTCAGGTAAAAGCTCTATCAACTTTCTTTTATATCTGAGCCATAAGGTTTCAGGACATTTTAAGTTTTCTTGTCAATGACCAATCTTAAATCAACACTACTGAGTGGGCAACACTCACAGACCTGTTTGCCTCGCTATACTGATTTATACATTTCATGTTATCTTTGTTCTGTGTCAAATCAGCAAGTAATTTAAATCTTTTCCCAATATGTTCATATTCACTCCTCTTTGTTAATTGTATTATCAAAACTCCAAGTACTGTTCATTATTTCTAGTCAATATTTCTTTCTTGCTAAATGAATGAATAAAATTATTCTTTCTGTTAATGAGTGTGTTTTCAATGATCTGAAATTTTTGTTATAATTTGCTTCTCACTGTCTAAAGATTGATTGTTCATCTTTGTCACTTCTGTTTCACATTTCTTTCTATAAATTTTCTTTCAGTTTAAAGATGACCATACAAAAAAGTATAATTCACCTATGTTCAAATCAGAAAACTAATTTCTCACTTGTTTTATGACACATTCCAAAATGACTCTTCAAATTGTAGTTAAAATGGCATATTTTTCACTGAATTTGCCCTTAGCCAGATCCCAAAAATACCCTTGGCCTTTCCAGTGTCATCTACACAAGATAAAGGGAGACCAAAAGGAAGTCAGAGTGGAAAGAGACAGTCGTCTTTGCTGATAGACTATCAGCTAGGACTCCTCTGGGAAGGAAGGAACCCTAGAATTGAATTGTTACCAGCTTCATGGTAAATTGGCCTCTGCACAGCAAGTATGTGGTAGAGCCCTAATCCAAAGTTGATCTGGCTCCAGGCCTGAGCACCTGACCTCTGCTTTATATACTTCCTATCTAAGAATTAACAAAACAGAGTGTATAACTTCAATTAAGTTAAGAATTCCTCCACTAGCAATGGTCTTCCATGAAGGGCCAAAGAAATATCCAAGGTTCTATCTTTGAGTTCACATATACAACAAAATTGCCAGAGAATCCTTAAGTTCAAAAGAGCTAAGCTAAAAACCAGGTGAAGAGTTCTCAGACAGATTCAAATTTATTAAACACCAAAAAATAGATTTAAAAAATAGAACCATCTCTGCATTCTCTTGTGCCTTTATTTGGACCAGCACAGCTGTGAGGGCAGGCTGGTCAACCAGGACC
Source organism: Micronycteris hirsuta (assembly GCA_004026765.1). NCBI lineage: Eukaryota > Metazoa > Chordata > Mammalia > Chiroptera > Phyllostomidae > Micronycteris > Micronycteris hirsuta. The sequence continues at coordinate 85,303 of PVJI01003712.1, read as the reverse complement.
CCATCCAGACCTCCCTTCTCCCAGGTGGATCCTGCCTCTAAGCACCAACAGGCCCCTATCACCAAATTCATCTTCTGAGACTTGTGATCCCAGACCTATGGGACCAGCAAACCTTCTTTCTATTCAATGCTAGAATTGGGGACATATCTGTTCCCCTCCACCAGGGAACAGTGGGGTCCCCACTCCTTTCAAGGGTGTGTTTGTGTGTCTAAATTTGACATATTCCTTAGGAAACATAAACAAATATAAGTAACTTAAAAACCTGGTTTACAGCAGAAACATCCATATTTTTTCTCCTACAAATTATTAAAGATATAAATGGAATATGTATTCTCTGTCTCAGAGTCACCAAGACATGCATTCTATGTGAAAAATTCTCATTATATAATTATTTTATAACTCAATTTTTAAAATCATGTTCTTAACATAAGATCTCCGCCTACTCACGCCCTAGGGAATTCACTGTTGATAAAGCATATACAAGTATGTGTCTATTCTCAATAAATCCACAATCTAATAAGAGAGTAAAGACACGAACACAACAAATACCTATAACATCATGTAGAAAGTGAGAAATGGCCAAAGAGTGGACATGACACAGAGCTGTGAGGGCTCAGAAGAAATACATTTCCATAGAGGGAATACCAGATCATGTAAAGCAATATCCATTACCTCAATCATAATCATATTTTTAAAAAATCTAATATAGTTCAGAGAACTTGAAAATATCTTGAAAAACAGAAATGGAAAAAGAAAGATGACAAACCACCCTCTTTTCTTTCCCTGTCTGTGGGTGATTTTTACACAAAATCGATACTGTATTTATTCCGTGTAATTGTGCTTCACTAATCAGAGATCTTGTTCTATCATCCTCTCGATTATCTTGTTTTCCTGCTTCATTTGCTTTCTGCTTCCAAACTCTGGCAATATCATCCTACAACATTCTTGCAAAGTAAATTTTAACTGAATTTGCGATTTGAAATCATTGATTTTTCTAAGTTTAAACAAACAGAAGCAACTGCTTCTGTTTCATAAGGAAAACTGAAAGAGTATTAGATTGTTCCATGGAATTCCAGTCTGGAAGAAGAAATGCTAAAGGGTTAGGAATGTAAAATTTTTAATGAATGTAAACTGGGACCATAAGCAGAGAGGTATGGAGTAGAGAATTCTCCAATAACAGAGGAATTTGAGATGACCATCCTTGATTATTAGTAGGCAAAGAACTTTTCCACCAGACACTTTACAAAATTGTTCACACTTCCTGCTACCATACTCGGCAGTAGTTGGTTCTTAAGTTCATTGAATGAAGAGGCTGTAAGAAGATTAGAGAGGAAAAGATACCATTTTGAGGAACCTAATATTAGTTTAATTCTGATAGAGAGAGGGCTCCCTACCTTGGCAGGGATGGGTTTGGCATCAAGAACCACAATGGTGGCAGGGCCAGGACACCAAGCATCCTGGAGCCTGGCTTTAACATGTTCCCATTCCTGGGTCGTGACCATGCAGCTAGGGCCGGCCCTTGTGAGCTAGGGGTGGCCCTGTGCCTGTGACGTGGCCAGCCTCTGCTGCAGGTCTCTGAATGCCCCATCTCCATGCTGTGGCACATACCCTCAACATCCTATGGGGCCCACTTTGGTGTCCACTAGAGGCCCTGGACATCACAACCAATGGTGGCCAGTGTTTCCATGGCCAGAACATCACAATCTTCTACAAGAACCAACTCAGCCTCTATTCCTACCTTGGCTCCAGGAGCACAGTCACAATGGGGGCATCCCTCATTGTGCTTCTTGACCACCACCTGGCACAGGCTGCCTACCACATCCACTGCAGCCTAAGACCTGGTTTTGCTGTCCTGGCAGTGCTGGACTGGGAAGAGTGATGTTCATTCTGGGCTGGGAACTGGGGCTGCTATTGAGCCTATCAGGCAGCCTCCTGGGCTTGAGTGCACCAGGTATTCCTCCACCTATATTCCCAGAAGCAGCTCCACAGGTCCTTACTGGCTTAGATCAGACAGCCCATGCACTGATGGAGGACACTGTGGCTGGGCCAGGAACTGCAGCCACGTGAACTTTGGGGCCTCTATTGCTTCCCAGCCTGTAGCAAACACTGGTATTGTATGGCTTTCAATTACATGGGCCATTGCCACACAGCCACCCTTGCCCACAACACCCAACTGCTTTGGCTCTGGGTGGCCTCCAGAGCTCTCTTCCCCAGCATTTACCTCCCACCAAGGCTGCCACCTGCTTACTACCAGGTATTTGTCTGATACCACCTAGAAGAGACCTTCTGGGTGGTCTGCCCTGAGCACCCACATCTTCTGCTTATCCTGGCTTGTGCCCCCCTTACATTCCAGAGCTCTGAAAGGTTCCTGTCCCAGGAGAAATGCTGGCATCTTCATGATTACCTGGTGGACACCCTGGGTCCCTGTGTCATCAATGTGATCAGGGCAGCCATAGCTGGCAGTCAGCAGGGTACCATGGCTATGGGCATTTTGCCTGGTGAGACCCAGGACAGATGCAAGTCTTTCTGCACCTGCAACCAGATGGCAGCCCTGAAGCTTGGGAGTTCTTCAGCTGCCACTGTTACTGGGGCTGGGCTGGCCCTACCTGCCAGGAGCCCAGGCCTGAGGCTGGGCTAGAAGAAATAGCATAAAGCCAGGAGTCACCTGCCCCAACCCTTTTGCCCCCACTGCCATTTCTCAGTGCTGGAGAATTCTATCCCACTCTTGCTTCATTTAGCTAGCCAATCCTCCTATACACACATCTTACTTCCCATGGGATCCCTGGGGAGTGGAAGGGACTAGAAAAAAACATTTATAGCATTTTAAAACCAGAGGCCCTCTGAGATCATCTCATCATTCCTAACAAGGAGGCAGCCCTAGGGAAAGACAGGGTTCCAGATGGTTAGGGTTGCAAGCCCAGGGCTCTGTTCCTACACATCACTGGGTCCATGGAGAGGTTGCAGGAGACCTGTCCAAAAGTAGGTGGACCCAAAGATCTTGGACCCCAAGGTCTGTATGTGTTAAACTGTTATCTGTACTTTGATTTCATCATAAAGTGACTTTTTATTTCACACACACACACAATCCACAATGATGAAGAACCACCAACACAGGCAAGAAACTGAGTCAGTACAATGGGAAAAAACAATTAGGAGAATGATCGACAGCAATATCAAATGGCCAGTGAAGAAGGAGGGGGAAGAACAGCAAGAAAGAGGCAGGCAGAAAAAATTGAGGACAACTTGAAGAGAATTCCAGAGTCCTGTCACCATTGCCACTATACTTCACTCTCCTTGGTTGTTCTTGTTCTAGAAGAAGGGAGAGAATTCAAACTAGCCTGAGCTCACCCATACACTGTGCAAGTCATATTAACAGAGCCCCAAAATCACAGTTCTTGTCCTACACAAAGTCCTATATAGTTACCTCTGAGAGATCCTGAGGTGCCTTACCTGAGCCTCAAACAGCCCTTTGGTTCTATTTGAGCTGCTAGTTGATGTCAACTCTCTTCAAATACAAGTAAGGGCCAGACTCATTCCTACCATTGCTGCTGGCCGCCCTCCATGGAAACACTGATGCCATGCCTGAGTACTGTCTGAAGATAGCCCCGGAGTGGTACCTCCTGGGCACCAAGACAGAGCCAGGTTCCCTGGAGTTTTCATGATGTCGAAGCAGCTCTATGTGGCACTCCCTTGTTCCACTCTGTGCTGCAGTCTTAATGAAAACTACTGGTTGGCTTGTGCCTGCAGCCCTCTCCATGGGGTTCAGATGAGGTCCAGGGGCCTGGTGGGAGGACTCATGCTTGAAGCACACAACATGCTGTTCTCCCATCCTCCCTTGTCCAGGTCTTTTCCCAGTCACAGCTTCCTCTCTGAGCATATCTCTTTTCCCACGGACATTAATTCTTACGGAGAAACACAGGCTGGTCACCTGCCCCACTAACTCATCTGACACATCTTGAAATGTCAGAATTCTAACCACAGGCCCTGGGACTCCTGCTCCCTGGTTAACAACCATCATTGTGAAGACAGTCACTTCAGCAAGATATGGGGGACAGGGATGCAAAGGGAAAATGGGTCAGAGTGCCCCTCTCTGAAATACAGAATGAACATGAACTCTGCATTATTTACAAGAGTTTTTTACCCTACATGTCCCAAAGCAATAGGGGCTGAGGATGATGGGTTTAGAGTCAGGATGAACTGAATCCACTAAACTGCTTGAGTATTCTAAAAGGATGAAAGAGCCAGAGGAAATTTTGCTCATGCCAGAGTAATTTTTTTCAATTCTAAATTTACTAATAAATTCTTGGGTCACACCAGTTTCCCCACATGCACCACAACCCACCCACTTATCACACAAATGTGCATTATTATGTACTTCCCGAGGCATAAATAAAAGCTCCAGATCAGTGAGTTATTCCACAGATGACATAATTAAAGATATTTTGCTTGTAAACTCATAGAACCTGTCAGGCCCAGGTGCATAATTGATAATTGATATTTATAAACAATGCTCGGTACAGCTGGAAGAACCTGGCCGGTGCATGGTAGGTCACCTACTTCAGCAGGCTTCACTTCCGCACTCCCTCCACACTCACCTCAACAGTAAGACCCTTGTGAGTGATTTTCCTGAGTCCGTTGGCTGTTGATCCACCCATTTGCAGGAAGCCGATGTGGACCTTGGGGCCTGAGCAGCTCACCACGTGTTCCCATTCCCCTCCGTATCACCCAGACACTGTTGGTGCTTGTCAAAATCTTAATTCACAGGAACATCCTGCACCAGATTCCTTGGCATTCTCAGAGATCTGGGATGGAGAGTAAGCTCATCTGCCAAGACCTCAGAAATAGCACAGAATGAAATCTGCCAGCTTGTGGCTTTAAAAAGTCCACTCACCTTTCTCAAGAGAAATTAGCACACAGCAAATGAAAATCACTAATGTTCCTATTCATCGGGTATAATATTCCCCTTGGATACAAAATGGCTCTTCTCAAGGCTGCGACTAATGGATGTCTTGACCTCTAATGCTAAAACTTGTGAGTGGCTCACCATGTCAGGTCATCAGCACAGAAGGATTTGAAAGGTGGAAAGGGGCACCTTGACCTGCCTTCCTGGTTTAAGCTCCAACACTAACCGTAGATTCTACACAAGTCCTTTCTTTCGGCTTCAGTGTCTCCAGGTCCTGCCAGAACATAAACAAAAACTCTTGACCCTCCCCTCCTCAAAGATGTTAAGATCCTATTCAGTCCAAGAGATCTGAACAATTTGAATTCTTAAAAGTCAAGAGAAGAAATCAATGATTTGCTGGCTGTCTGACCTGAGGTAACATATATTAACCCATCTGCCCCATCCCACTCTCCCCTCCCATTAAGTGAAGCTGATTTGGGGAGCGGAGAGAGGAAAGAAGGCATAGAAGACTGACCCCACAGCAAAAAGGCAGAAGCAGGGAAGACCCGGGAGGTCCTATTATATTTCTCCTACCCTAATATTTGAAAATGTTAACCACCAAATTGAAAGGTGATTATTTGCATTGTAAAGGGATTCTTAGTAACAAAGATATTATCAAGTACCAATACACTTAGATGTTTCTGTTTCTAGGTAGATTAGGGAACCATCTGTTGATGGTCTCCATCACTATAAGCTAATTATGATGCTAGGTGCTTTAACACTGACTATCTTCTCTAACCCTTTTAACTGACCAGCTAGACCGAGGCTCATCCAGATCACATACCTGCTTAGCGGGTTAGAGTTCCATAAGCAATAAATGCTGGAAGGATTTCAACTCAGGATGTTTGACTTCAAGACTCTTGTTCTTCCCACAATTCCATACTGCTTCTTAGGCACAGGGAAACTTAATTTGAATTAATGAATATTTAACTGTCTAGTTGGTGAAATAGTTCCTCCAAATTAGACATAATGTAAGTTAAAGAAAAAGATAGAATTCTAGTGAAACAAATACACTGTTTATATATCAGTCCTCAGAAACCTAACCATTGCAAAGGTGAGGCTCACCTGTACCGCTCTGTTGATGAAACATTCTTGGATGGTCTTAGGTAGCGGGCACAGGCTCTGTGTTAGGAGATCGGGAAGGAGATTACTTCTTCCCCACTGCCTATTTAACATGGCAGACTCTCAACACTTGGACTTTTTGTTTCTTTTACTTATTTTAGTTTTTTTCTCTTTTATTTTTTGTTTTTCAACACTTGACCTTTAATTCCAATCCAACACAGAACTTGTTAATTATCCCTAAGAAAATAAAAATTGTTTTCTTTAAAGTATATTTTATTGATTATGCTATTACAGTTGTCCCATTTTTTTTCTACTGTTTATTCCCCTCCGCCCTGTACCCACCCTCCCACAGCATTCTGCCACCTTAGTTCATGCCCATGGGTCATACATGTGAGTTCTTTGGCTTCTCCATTTCCTATACTCTTAACCTCCCCCTGTTTATTTTGTACCTACCAATTATGCTTCTTATCCTACCATTCTCCTGCCTCCCCCTCCTCACTGGTAACCCTCCATGTGATCTCCATTTCTGTGATTCTGTTCCTGTTCTAATTGTTTGTTTAGTTTCTTTTTGCTTTTTAGGCTTGGTTGTTGATAGTTGTGAGTTTTTTGTCATTTTACTATTCATAGTTTTTTATCTTCTTTTTTTAGATAAGTCCCTTTAACATTTCATATAATAAGGTCTTGGTGATGATGAAGTCCTTTAACTTGACCTTATCTGGGAAGCACTTTATCTGCCCTTCCATTCTAAATGATAGCTTTGCTGGATAGAGTAATCTTGGATGCAGGTCCTTGCCTTTCATGACTTTGAACACTTCTTTCCAGCCCCTTCTTGCCTGCAAAATTGCTTTTGAGAAATCAGCTGATAGTCTTATGGGAACCCCTTTGTATGTAACTCTTTCCTTTTCTCTTGCTGCTTTTAAGATTCTCTCCTTCTCTTTAATCTTAGGTAATGGAATTATGCTGTGCCTTGGTGTGTGCTTCCTTGGGTCCAACTTTTTGGGACTCTCTGAGCTTCCTGGACTTTCTGGAAGTCTATTTCCTTTGCCAGATTGGGGAAGTTCTCCTTCATTATGTTTTCAAATAAGTTTTCAATTTCTTGCTCTTCCTCTTCTCCTCCTGGCACCCCTATGATTCAGATTTTGGAACTTTTAAAGTTGTCCTGGAGGTTCCTAAGCCTCTCCTTATTATTATTATTATTTTTTTTGAATTCTTGTTTCTCCTTCTGTTCTGGTTGAATGTTTATTTCTTCATTCTGGTACAAATTGTTGATTTGAGTCCCAGTTCCCTTCCCATCACTATTGGTTTCCTGTATATTTTTCTTTATTTCACTTTGCATAGCCTTCACTTTTTCCTCTATTTTGTGACCATACTCAACCATTTCTGTGAGCATCCTGATTACCAGTGTTTTGAACTCTGCATCTGATAGGTTGACTATCTCTTCATTGCTTAGTTCTTTTTTTGGAGTTTTGATTTGTTCTTTCATTTGGGCCATATTTCTTTGTCTAGGAGCACCTGTTACATAGTAAGGGGCAGAGCCTTAGGTAGTCGCCAGGGGCGGGGCAACCCACTTCACTGTGTTGTGGCACTGTATGTGATGAAGGGGTCAGAGAGGGAACAATGCTGCTTGCTCAGCTCTTGGCCAGCTTTAAGTCACTTCCCTTGCTACCCACAAATAAATTGGGCCCTTCTGGTGCTGATTCTTGGGTGGATGGGTTTGTGTACATTCTAGGACCCTATGAGTCTCTCCATCAAAATCTCCCTTGAAGCTGAGTTTCTCCTGCCACCATAACCCCCACAGGATTTTACAGCCACAGGTTTTGTGGCTTTCTTTTTCTGCTCTGGAACCCTGGGTTGCACAGTTGGTCTCACACCCCCATTATTCCTCTGGGTTTATCTGCACACAAATGTGGGAGTGCCAGCTGCCACCTCTTCCACCCAGTCCTCCAGCCACATCTTGCCATGCATCCTCTCCACCCCAGCTGCCCATCTCCACCCCTCTGACCAGTCTTGATGAATGTTTCTTCTTTACTCCTTGGTTGTAGGACTTCCATACAGCTCAATTTTCTGTCAGTTCTGGTTGTTTTTGTTTTTAAATTTGTTGTTGTCCTTCTTTTCGTTGTGCGGGGAAGCAAAGTATATCTACTTATGCCTCTATCTTAGCTGGAAGTCTATTTGTTTCTTTTAAATGTTACCATTTACACCATAGGGGAAGCCTAGAGAAAAAGATAGATTTGAGTGCATAAAATGCTTAAATTTTGCATGATAATAACACTGTAAATAAAGTTAAAGAAAAGTGAAAACTTGAAAAAATATTAGAACACATGATAATCATCAAGTAAATATTAAATATATTAAGAACACTTTTAAATTATTTTCCAAATGAGCACATAGAATATCAGGCAAAGGAGCTCAACAGGCAATTGGTGAGAAATCAAAGTACAACTTAATATATATTTTACTCATCAGATTTGTTGATAAAACAACAGAACAAGAGGAAACTGGTAAGAGTATAGGGAAAGTGACCTCTCTGTACACTGTTAATTAATGTGAATTGGCACAACATTTCAGAGTGGCAATGTATTAAAACAGTTTATGTTTCTCCATGCTTGGATTTCTTTTCAACAATCATACAATGTTTTTGTAAAAACAACAACAAAAATTAGATAATATTTTTAAATGTGCTTACTCTTGACCCAACACAATTATTTCCTCAGCATAAATTCTAAAGAAATAATCATGAATGTGTAAAAATATTTAGCTAAGAGAAATGGATGACAGCATTGATTATAAGGGAAAAAAACTGCTGTGGCAGAAACCACTAGTCATTACACAAAAATCCTTTCTTTCCAGTTTTCCTTAGCAATGGAACTCTCTCACTCCCTTTCACAGCCACCCTTGTAGCTGGGTACACCCAAATACAGGAAAGTGGGGTGTTGTATGGGACTTCCAGAGAGGCTACTTAAAGGCAGCTGGCTTATCTGGGGAGCAGCCTTTAGACCCTTCCTTCCTTTCTCCTCTGTACTACCTAGAACTTGGATGTGATGTTCAGAGCTCCTGTAGTCATTTTGGACCAAGAAGTGACACTGAGGATGGAAACTATCCAGAAAAAGGTATAAGGAGCCCGAGTCTCTGGATGCCTACCAGCCACACCAGCCCAGCTCTGGACTGTCTTACATTAAGGAGAAATAAATACTCATCTTGTTTAAGCCACTATTCTTTGGGGTTTTCTGCAAACAAAGTTGAACTTATACATGAAATTAAAATCTGAAAGTCCAGCAGTAGAAAACTAGTTAGGTAAAATATATGAAATTCACATAATAAACCTAAGTAGCCATTTATAATGATACTATATGGATAGAAGTTCACAACATTGGTAGTTTATAAAGGCAGGTTTAAAAACAGTATGTACAGCATAATCTTATTTTTGTGAATGATGAAACTTGATATCCTTGTATTGAAAAAAGTCTAGAGAGTTGTACTCCAAAATAGTTATGTATGAGTAGTTGGACTATAGTGATTAGTCTCTGTTTTTATACAAAGTGGCTAATTAATTTCATATCATGAACAGGTATTATGCAACTGACCTGTGTGAGACACTGAGGACCACCTTAAAACGTATTTACTTCTAGTTAAACAGACCAAATTTTTTTAGAAAGGAAATATTTAGCCATTACTAAGGCAGCACTGCCATATGGCACATGGGGAACTTGGAGGGAGCTAAGAGTGACTTGTAGGAGGTGTATTCACTCTTACAGATCATTTAGGGAATCACTAAATACATTAAAGTTCAACTCCACAAAATAGTTTCTTTAAAGACCCAAAGGGTTAAACACGAAGGCATGTTACTTTTCAGTGGCCATATGTGTCTCGAGCGAAGGAAGGAGCTTGCAGAGTTGCTTCCAAATGTTCAAAGGAGGTTTCCAGGTCTACAGCTGGGCTTTATTAGGGAGTTGCAGTCAATACCCCATAAGAATTTGGCATAAACTTATTTGAAAAAATGTTAATGTGCATCAAAAGCAGACTGAATATGTATAGGGAACAGGGAATGATCGTCCACTTTCTGGAACACAGAAGTGAAACAGTCTAATAGAAGTCTTTAAATGCTTTCTATGGGTCTTTTCCCACTTGGTTGGTATCTTCCACTTCTCTCACCACAGAACTCAATTTCCTGATACACGAGGCAACGGATGACTACTCAACTGAAGCGAATGTCCAAGAGCCGTATTGTTAGTACATCACGTCAGCAATGCCATAATTAAAGTCCTCCTATTTCCAAGGATTATGAGTTTTTGCTCTAGCATCTCCTTTTTCCTAAATAGCAGCAATGATGCTGGTGACAGGAACGCATCAGCAGCTCCTCTGTGCTGTGGTCAAATCATTTGTCAGTCATGTGAAAATCAACAAGAAAAGACCGTTGGGGTTTCAAACAGCTTTATGTTCCCATCTGGCATCCAAAAAAGGCTCATTTAACTTAACACAGCCACATTTCTCAAACACCTGGTTCTTTGCTGGCATTTTGCTGAAAAAGTTCTTCCAAAACAAGAATAAAATCTCAGTTATCATTTAACCATTCATCAGTGTATGTGGTGAGTAATACTCACTATCCATGTGTTTAAGTTTTTGGTATGAAACTGCAGGGCTAACAATAACAATAACACTGCCACTATACTGTCACGTCCATATACATTGAGTGTTCACACCCTGTGCTCAGTATTGGCTAGATATTTTAAATCCTACCTACCTAGTGAGTTAGGCAGTATCATCTTCATTTTTAAAATGAGAAAATAGAGGTTCAGAGATGTTAAGTCACTTGCCCAGTTCAAACAAATAGGTGGCAGATCAGAAATTCACACCTACATCTGTTGGACTCTTCATTATGCCAGACTTTTATTTAAATTGTGGCAAAATTTACATACCCTGAAATTTAGCATTTTAATCACCTTCAGGTGTACAATTCAGAGTCATTAAGTATATTCACAATGTTGTATAACCGTCACCACTATCTATTTCCAAACCTTTTTCATTATTCAAAATAGAAATTCTGTAACCCAGTAATTCCCTATTCCCCCTCCCCACTCCTGGTAACCTCTATTCTACTTCCTATCTCTATGAATTTGCCTATTCCAGGTACCTCATGTAAGTGGAATCATATAATATTTGTCATTTTCTGACTGGCTTCTTTCACTTAGCATAATGTCTTTAAGGTTCATCCACATAGCATATACAGTATCAGAATTTCATTCCTTTTTATGGTTGAGTAATGCTCCATTGCATGCCTATAGGACATTGTTCATCCATTCATCCATCAAGACATATTTGGGTTGTTTCCACATTTTGGGCAGTGTAAATAATGCTGCAATGAACATTGGTATTCAAGTATCTGAGTTCCAGTTTTTAATACTTTTGGGCATATACCTAAGAGTGGAATTCCTGGGTCATTTGGTAACTCTATGTTTAACTTTTTGAGCCAGACTTTCTCCACATATAAAATATGGTCCCAATTTTATGTAGATGTAAATATAAGCATATCACACACACACTCAAACACAATCTTTTGTTGATTTAGGGTGGAAAGAGAAATCCCTTTGAATCAAACAGACCTGGGTTTAAACACTGGCTACACCACCAACTAGATCTTGGGCAAGTCACTTTACCTCCCTGAGCTTCAGTTTCTTCATCTGCAAAATGGGAATAATAAAATCTGTCTTGAGGATGTGTAGATTTGATTTCAAATGGGCAAAATGACTAATACACACCTGGAAAGAATGGGCAGTGGATAAGTTGAAACTATTTTCCTCAGTTTTGTGAAACAGAAGAAATCTATATTTTTAATGTATAAAACATAATCCTTTTTTAGGTACAGTTTATAAGTGATGAACGAAAGCAAAGCCACATCAGGACAAATCGGGGGACTTTAGACGCCTCAGGGAGAGTGAGATCCATAGTTTACCCTTTCCTGCCCCAGGTGGCAATGAAGAGATGGACACACTTGGCTGGCCATCATTAGCTCTCCCTTGTGCCTTTCCTGCAGCTGAGGGATTGTGAATCAATCAACATGGTTATTCAATAAAGCTCCCTGACTCTATGTGGCTCAAAGCGCTAAACAACGAAATCTAATTTACCTGGAATGCAAAGATATGTTACATCTCCCCAGATGAGAATGAAAGCCCTTTAAATACAGACATTATTTTTAATAGATCTGTGGGTCCAAATCGGTGAGAGTCAGTGGAACCACTGATGTCTTGAGGAACATGAATGGAATCTATGTGGTCAAGGATTCTGCTCACCATCCTCCGTCCCTTCCACTCCATCCAAAGGCCAAGGCTGCACCTAGCTCTGAGTCTGTTGCCCTTGAAGAAATGAACCAGTGCTCAAGAGCAGTGATAACTTGTACCCAGAGGGTACTTCCAGAAATGTGACTTGATGAGGGTGATTAATTCTTCTGATCAATTTTGCTTTGGGTTCATATGCATTTAATGACTTTTTATTCCATTTATTAATGATAAGGCTGCTTAACACCATCATTTGTTCCTTAATGTCAACTCTGCAATTTGATCTTTCTTTGTCAGTTTCTTCTGACCTTCCTGAGAGACTTCAGTGGACGGGTCTTCACTTTCTTTTGGTAAAACATGATTGCATAGTAGAAAATAAAAAATATACTTAGGATATAAAGTTGACTGCAATTCAAGAGTGTCCAATTCACTAAGTACAGCAAAAGATAGAAACCATTTTGAAGAGTCCAATTCTCACCTGAAATTTAGAGGTTTTTTTGTTATTATTTACATTGGAAATTACAACACTATAGTAGTTCTCCCTTATCCATGTGGGATATGTTTCAGGACCCCCAGTGGATGCATAAAACCTCAGATAGTATCCTATCTATATTATGTTTTTCCCTGTATGTACCTATGATAAAGTTAAATTTATAAATTAGGCACAGCAATAGATTAATAACAATAACTAAGGAAGTAGAATATTTATAACAATATGCTGTAATAAAAATTATGTGAATGTGATCTCTCTCTTTTGTTCTCCTTGTACTGTACTCACCCTTCTTCTTGTGATAATGTGAAACAATAAAATGCCAAATCTATTCCTGAGTCTGGGCAGCCACCTCTTACTTGCAGGAAATGGCTGCGTGTCACTCAGTTCAGGGGATCCCTTGCTGAAGTCTTTGTATAGACTCAATGCTTTCTGGAGCAACACATTTCTGTCTTTCAGAACACATTTTCTGTTCATGTCTTTCACCCACAAATTTAATGCCTTTTCCATTTTAACTAAGCACTTATCACATAGTGTGGCTGTAACTTTTGCATTTTGAGGTAAAACAGCAAAACTTGCAAGAATTTTTTTCCTTCCCAATTTCACAAAGAGAATACTTACCATAGATCTTAGCAACCTCAGCATATGTTTTTTAAACATTTTTTAATCCTCACCCAAGGACATGTTGACTGGCTTTAGAGGGAGAGAGAAACATCAATGTGAGAGACACAAACCAGTTGCCTCCCATATGCACCTCAACTAGAGATTGAACCCTCAACCTAGGTATGTGCTCTTACCTGGAATCAAACCCACAACCCTTTGTGCACAGGACAATGCTCCAACCAACTGAGCCACCTGACCAGGACAGCATACAATTTTTTTTCCTTATTATATTGAGAACTTTCACCTTTTTACCTAAAGAAGCACTTTATGGCTCTCTTTGGCATGTCTGAGTTGCCAGCATCACCATTCTTGTGTTTTGAAGCCATTATATGTAAAATAAAGGTGACTTGAACACAAGCCCTGCAATACCACGACAGTCCATCTGATAACAGATGGCTACTAAGTGACTAATAGGGAACATACACAGTATGGATACAATGGATAAAGGGGTGAGTCGTGACCCAGGCAGGACAGAGCGGAGAGTGTGAGATTTCATGCTACTAAAAGTGGCATGTAATTTAAAACTATTGAGTTGTTTTTTTCCTGGAATTTTCCATTTAACATTGTCAGATGACAGTTGACCTCAGGTACCTGAAATTGTGGAAAGCCAAACTGAGGAAAACGGGGAACTACTATAATCAAACACTATGACTGGTGAATCACTTCAGTAATTTCCTCTGTTTGCAGATGCCCTATCTTGGCTGCTCCTCCATCAATGAGACCAAGAGAAGGATAAAGGTATGCTACTGGAGCTGAATGCCCATGTTTGGGATAACATAACAAGGCTCAGTGCATCATGTTTTGTCATTTCTTCCTGCCTCTAAGTCTAAAGATGCAGGCTGACATTTAGAGCATGTGAATACAACTTCAACCTCCATCTGTAAGCAGAAAATAGTTCATTAAATAAATGTCTGTCGGTAGTACAGCTTGAACATAAAGTCTGATGTTTTATTCGGCCTTAAGTTTTCTGAAATAATAATGAACTGGTTCATAAGCACCCTCATTATGTTAATCCAGATTCCTTCAGGAGTCACCAGGATAAAAGCTGGGGCTGACAGAACCCATTGCTGAATGAGCAGGAGGCCCTGCCCTCATGTGTCTGCAGTGCATGTTGGTGTGACCAAAACGCTTTGTTCCTAATCTTTTGAGCTGTTCCTTCATTAGACATGTAAATCTTGTCCTATCTTCATTTGGCTGGAAACAGCATGCAGATAGTTTGTATTTTAGGAAGGGCAATGAGCACCCAGGAATGTGACTGAAATATTATTGCTGGGCTGATTAGAGAAACTACAAAGCTGCCTGTATCCGCTTTAGACAATTTCAATATAGTGATTGCTCTCATGGTGGATGCACCAGGCAGCTAGTTAGCATGAAGAAGAGGATCAGACCTTTCAGAACACCTCATTCATAATTTTCCAACCCAAAAGGCATTTAAGAGCAATACCAAGTAAATATTTTTATTTGGGGGGAAGTGTTGAACTCCGAAGATTTGCAAAGAAAATTACATTTTTAAGTTCCTTGATTCAAGGATCTCATTTTTTAACTACGTTCAAACCAAACTATTATTTGAAATCTTTTCACTCATTCATTCGCTCAACAAATATTATTTTACTTTAAAAATTGTATATACTTATGATGCACCAAGCACCATACTGGGTGCTAAGAATAAGATAATAAGGTCACGTGCTCTATCTACAGAGAACTTAGAATTCTCTGGATGTGAAACATAAGTAATCAGCTACAGCAGAGAGCCTGTGATAAAGTGCTGTGACAGGGATATGCACCTTCAGGAAGTGATTAGGCATGTAAGACATACAACCCCAGGGTGGTCTTTAAAAGACATGGATCTGGGAGTGGGAAGGCAAGAAAAACTTCCAGAAAAGGGTGAAAGTAAAACTGAATCTGGGAGCTGCTGGACTAGGAGAGAAGAACTTGAGGGACAAAGATATAAGCAAGAGCTTAGGACCTGTGAGCCACAAATGAGTGGGGGCATGTGGCCACAAATGCAGCAAGACACCTGGACAACATGCAGAGACTTGGTCTGCATCATGAAGGCTCAGTAGATTCAGTGATAAGATCTGACTTTTGGAGAGAAGACCTTGACTGCTCTATCTGAGTCTCTGGGCAGCCAAATAGATGCCACCAAGTCCATGAAGTAGCATTTACCCATTACACCTTAGGAGAGCTCCCCTCACCACCCATCCCAGAGTTTTACTTCAGTCTCATGTGCATGGCAATTCAATTTTCTAGTCCACAGACTATTTGCAATAGGGAGGAAAAAGGAGCAAGGGTCAAGCCTCAACAGTAGTAGTAGTAACAACTGCCGTTAATGGAACACCAACCTTGCACTGAGTGCTACCTCCTTCAGTTCTCTTCACAATCACATGGGTATGTATTATTATTCTCCCCTTCAGATAGGTGAAGAAACTGAATTTCTGAGAGATAAAATGACTTGTCCAAGGTCATGCAGTTGTTAAGTGATGTTAATGGGCCTGGCACCAAAGCCTTTGGAAACTGGCAGCTACATCCTCAACTGGACTGACAGGAAGGGACTACAGAGCATGACAGAAAGCATACACCAGTATTTAGACACCAGGTACTTGGTAAAGATGGCAGATTGAACACATCTATCTAATGTAGTTCCCTTTGAGACCCCACTAAAATTACTATAAAATGGATTTAGAAAATGGGAGAGGAGGCAATAATACATTTTGGAAGCTAGAAGAGCAGGTAATTGAGCAGTCTAGAGGATACTAATTCCTTGGTCAGCAGAGGGGAAAGCAGAAAACCAAGTTCATTTGCTTGGAAAGTCCTCATATGAGAAAACTATCCAGCAAATCCAACATCAAATTACAGTATTTATTACTATAGGAAGAGAAAATGAGGGAGGGATAATGAAAGAAACAATTCAAGAACATTTCCTAAACTAAAAGGGCTCACCAAGTACCCAGCATAATGAAGGAAAATAAGTCCATGTCATGTGAAATATCAGAATATAGAGGTCAAAGGGAAAATCATATAAGCTTCCAGAAATATTTTTTAAAAAGTCAAGTAAAAGGTTCTGGAACCAGTATGGTCTTAGATTTTCAAAAACAGCATTGGAAGCTGGAAGACAAGAAAGCTATCTGAAGAAAAGTGAATTCCAACCAACAATTCTATACCCAGACAAATAAGCAGTCAAGAGAGTAAAATGAAATCATTTTCATTTTTTGACATTCAGGATCTCAAAAAATTTATTTTCCACACACACTTTTTCAGGAAGCTACTGGGGGATATGGTCCATAAAAACAAGGGAGTAAATAAAAAATGAGGAATGCATGAGAATCATAATAAGAGACAAAAAGAAACCTCAGACTGAAAAAGGAGAACCCAGACCCACGAAACAGCTGTGTTCCTGGTATATAGAAGGCAACCAATCCACAGTGACACATCAGAAGGCTCCAGAGAGACTTCTTCAATGAGACGAAACTGAAAGAATACTCAGTGTATTTAGATATGTTAACGGAAGTTCTGATAGTGCTATCCAGAGTATGGTCAGTCCATTGCTGTTATCCTTGAACTGTTCTAGAAATGTATTTTTATTGTATTTTACAAAAGTATCTATAACAGATTAGAAATTTTTGAAAAAGCTGGTCCTTTATCAGATTGAGAAGCACTAATTTAGACAATGGTTTGAATCAGAAATACACAGAAAACTGTAGCAAATTATTTTAAAAAGACAATTATTAACTTGAGAGAAAAGCTTGTGCAGAAAAGAAAAAACAATTACTGTTTTCTACATGGTTAAGCTCTGAATAACATATAGAGTCAGAATAATGTAAATACTAAATATTGATTTAGCTAAAATTATGATATATTATCCTGGAAGATGGGAAGTATGTGCGGTAGAGATGGGAAAAGGTAAGAGTTAAATTCTCATCTTTCACAGTGGGAAGTCAATACATAAAGCTAAAAAGAAAAAAACAAACAAGTAGCAACACAGCTGTGTTATTTATTGATATAAAATAAAAACTTTTAAGTCCTCTAAAAAATGTAGAAGTGATTCCCTGTGAGCAAGGAGAAATAGGAACAAAGGGACTAACTACTGTTTTTCTTAAGAAACGTTGAAGAATTTGTTGTTTCTTTGAGTGTGTGTAAAGTTAGTACTTCAAGGGGTAAATCCTCAGACAATTAGAAAATATTACTATCCAAGCCAAAGCTTTCCATCAGGTAGTATATAGAAAGCTAACCTTAAATATCAAACCACTATTTTGTCTCGTGATCAAATAATTCTTGAATATATATATTATATTATATTTATATATAATTCTTGGTATATACACATCATATACAGGGGTAGGCAAAAGTAGGTTTACAGTTGTGAGTACACAGAACACCAAGCTTATTCTTGTATTATATATTTTTCCATATGAACAACGATAAACCTACTTTTGCCCACACCTGTGTCTATTCTGATGTTCTGTGAGACACGGATTCTTACAGATAAACTCCTAAGGATGTTTAATTAACCCCGTATTGTAACATAAAAGCACAAGTTCTACTGTATCTTCCCTTAAATACTGTCCATCTATGTTTAAACTATTATAACTCTGTTTTAAACTTATCAAGGCTTACAGATGTCATTATACCATAATCCATACTATTATAATTAGGCATTGTAAGGCACCCAACTGCATTCTAGCCACTGGAACAAATGCCCAGACAGAAACAGCCTTTGCCCCAAATAGATGGCCAGGGTAATTCAAAGGGAAAAGAAAGAATACAACACTAAGAAAGGCTTGTTTCTTTGGAAGAGATAAGGTGATTTAAAATGCTATAGAGGACATGTCTTTGTTTGCAGAATCATAAAATCAGAGAATTTAAGAGCATGAAAGAGCTTTGGAGACCATCTAATCCGTGAGTGTTGAGGGTGAGGAAGAACACACAAACCCCATGAAAGGGTATGAAACTGCTTCATGCATTTTCCTAGGGAGAGGCCCTTGGCGTTCAACAAATTATTTAAAAAAATAAAAAGACTTGTGAATCTTTGTCTAATCTGACTCACTTGGCAAATTTATGCATTTTAGAGCTAATAGGGCTCAGACTTTTAGTGTGTGTTTTTCTTTTTTTAATTTTAATAATATTTACTTAACCCAATATGTTTAAAACATTATAATTTCAATTTGTAAAAAACATAGAATTATTGGTTAGATATTTTGTATTATTTTTATCATACTAAGTCCTCAAAATATGGTATTTTACACTTACATGTAAATGTAGACTAGCTACATTTCATGCACTCAAGAGGCATGTGACTAGTCAGTGTGTGTTTTTCTTTACCAGAGGAGAAGGGAGGCCCGTGGAGGAGGCAGGACCTGTGCAGCCTGGACAACTAGAAAGTCCGAGGCAGAGCTGGGAAAGGACCCCGATTTTCCGACACTCAGTCCTGGGTCTCCTTGCCCCGCCTCATTGCCTCTAGCATGCTGCATCTGCCTGTTTACAAATTACCACATTTTGCTAATTAAATCAGTCATGCGTAGGAGTTAATTTTCAATAAGTGGTCAGTGATTTTTACATAAAACATTTTTACCCAGTTGTGCAAGCCAGAAACCTGGCAGCATCTCTGCTCCTTCCATACTCTCCGCCAACATCTAATCAGTCATTAAATCTTCCCTGTGCTCTGCCCTAAGTACCTCTGAAATAGTCTCCATTCAGGTGTCCAGGTCTCTGACCTTGACAACCTTCTAACCTGACTCACCAGAGAGGTTGTCAAGCAAAATATGTAAGGAATTTAGAATCCAATGAGAAGGTAAAGAGATTAATTTAATCCAATCAAGTGGTGACAAATTAGCCCCTGCCCAGGTGATCAGAGTTGAAGGGAGTCAAGGAAAATCATCAGCAATGGAGAAAGACTCCCAAGAGAAATAGTATGCGCTGATTTGTAATAAATCCCAGTGAAAGGTATGAGCTTAGAAGGCATCTGCCAACAATGTAAGACAGAACCTGACGCTGACAAAGGGCCCAGTGTATTCCCCAGGGGCCTGAGTAGAATCATCCAGTAGGTATGTAGTACCAGGACCTAGGTTCCAGTCTCAATTATAATTGATAGGTAACAATATTATGATCCTAAATTTTTGACCAAGTAACCTTAACCTGCCTGAGGTGGTAAAACTGCTCCTCTTACTTGGTTAAGTGATTTTACAAATTGAGATAGTTAATACATACATACATACATGCATGCATACATACATACATACATACATACATACCTTAAGCCTGTAATTTAATACTGCTAACTAGAGGACTAAGTACTTCAATCTTCGGGACACTCTGTGTATCTTTGTAATTTAAAATGCAGTGATTAATATGGTGTATTAGTGAATCGGTGATTTATTTGATTTGGGATTTAAAAAAAGTTTTAAGGGCGTACTAAAATTTGATCAGGTTGGTAAAGGCTTTAGGAATATTTAAAGGAATATGCTTCACAATGTATACAAATATCAAATGATTATGTTGTACATCTGAAATTAATATAATGTTATTACATCAATTATACCTCAATTTAAAAAAAGAAGTAGTTTTCTTTGGAAAAAACAGTGCTTAGGAAGTTGCTGGGTGTCAGAGTTGGAAGTCTTCCCAACCAAGCATTTGGAGAGCTTGAAAGAAGTCAGATATATTAAATACATCTCTAAATGTAGTATGATGTGTTTAAGATCAATTAATTGGTTAATTGTATAATTAGGAATCATTGTTTAGAGGAATTTAATACACATTAATTAAGGTGACTTCAACTCTAAATCCCTGCAACTGTAAATAGTTCTCCCTGATGATATTGAGCAACTAACTATACTGACAAAGGCCAGACCACATGTAAAAATAAAACTCTGACCCACAACTTGCAGCAACCCGCCTAGGAAACCAATCCCTTATCTACAGTAACCAGCCCAGGAAGCCAGCCACTACCTGTCAGACTTCCAGGAAACCAGACTGCTTGATCTAAAATGGCCAGGACTTGATGAATCACTGTCACCTTTCCTAATTTTTGTACCTGCTTCCAAAGTAAGATCAACTAGAAGAAACCAAATATGCTCCCTTAACCAATCGCACAGGATGCCCCGCTTCCAGTTAGTCTGTGTACAGCTTCTTCATGCCAACTACTGCCACTCAGGGCACACCTGAAGTCTTCCTTTCTTCCCACAGTAAAGCTTTCCCACTCTTCTGCCTTCCTGTGAATCTCCGCCAAAACGCAGGTGATGGTGGCTGACTCCCTTGTATTGCAAGGTCTGAATAAATAGCCTTTGCTCATTCGCATTTGGTTGGTCTTCAGTTATTTCCACAATAAAACGCTCCCTTCGATATTAAGAATCCAAACTGATCCTAGCGGTGGTCTCTTCAATTCATCTTCCATGCTGCAGCCAGGTATCAGGGTCTCTCCCAACCTGCCCCACCCAACCTCTGCCTGTCCCCATTCCATGCCTTCCATACCTTCCTCTCTAGACTGTGGCTCTGCCACATTCCCCTAGAAGCAATCCTCCTCTTCCCCCTCCACCCCTTGCCTAACTCCTCCTTGTCTCAGCTCAAGCACCAGTTCTGCTCCTGCCCTGTGTTCCACCCTGTCAGCACTTACGCACTGTCACCATTTTCTTATTCCTTTGCTTTTCCCCTTGACTGTAAGCTCCACATGGGGCAGAAAAAAGCCCATCTGCCTTGCACACTACATCCCCAGCTACTAGTTCAGTGCCTGGCACCTGATCGGCACTCAATAAATGAACTCATCAGTGGGATGCCAGCATTCTACAGATGGCCTGTGGCCAGGAACATTAAGTAATTGTTTTAATGAACTATACTAATAAGAGGATTTTTATAAGCACACAAATCCACATTATTTCCAAAAAGGGAAAGTCATATTTAGTTATTTCAATTCATCAAACATCTTCTGAGTGCCCCTGAGTGCCAGTCCCTGATCTAGGTGCCAAAGACAGGAAGAAGATAAGGCATGAATCCAGCTGTCAACGATTCTGCTGGATACTGGAGATACACAGGTGATTAAGACATGCTCCCTGCCAGCAAGGGACTCAACTACAATGGTCGTAATAGACATGAAAACAAATTATCACAACATACAGAGAATGATAGTTTAAATCAGAAATATGTACAAGGTTCAGAAGCAGCACACATGTTATGCCCACACAAATCACATTTGTCTACCTTCTTCTCTGCACATATTTTCCTTAAGTGTTTGTAAATCAAATTATTTGAAATGCCTCCAAGGTAGCTTTCTGTTTAAAGAAAGCTTGTGGCAAGTCTTTTAAAATCAATTCCTAATTTAATTCTTTTGTAAATGTGACACTGAAGTAGGATAATCTTTTTTCGAAAAGCAGATCACAATTGTATTGCATTCTAAGGAGCCAGAATAACCATGTGTGGGGGAACATGGTAAACCTTTGGAGAAGGAAATTTCCCTAGGGAGCTTCCCTGGCTGCATTTAAAAATATGCCATTAGAAGAGGCTGTTGAGTGTTCTTGCCCAAGGAGGAAGGAATAAGGCACAGTCTGAAGGCTCCATGCCTGCCCTCCTAGTGCCAGCTCTGGCCCTGACTGATTCAGTCACTGTGAGCAAAGCACATTCCTGGTATTGCCTCCCCGCTCCCAGGGCTGCTATGAATGCCTGGATACCTGTGGGAGAGCTCTGTCCACCACAGTGTTCTAAGCACAGGGAGTTCTCCCTTTACACCACCAGAGGAAAATTAAAATCTAAAAAGCGGTTTTCAAAGGCAGCCAGTAACCCTTCCTAGAATCTTAAGGACCAGTGACCAAGAAGCAAATGGTCTTAGACTCCAGGCTTCTAGCATTTTAGGTTTCACTGTGACTTGTCACAGGCGAAGAACACAACTGGAGACAAGTTGTCCTTGAGATGTAAGCCCCTGGGGCCAGACATGAGCAAAGGAGCCCTGCCCTACTTCGGATGGGACAACTGAGCGAAGTGAGGGAAGCAGTACCCTGGTTTGATGCCTTGCCTCACAGAGCACCTGCTTCATTCTACTGGGATGCAGAGCATAAGAAATGATACAAAAGTAAAACCCTTCTCTGATGTGCAACAAATCCAGGGACTCACAGGCGATCTGCTGCTGTGTGTGTGTAAAGTACATGCACATTGCCTGGTACATGAGAGGCTGTGTTAGTCAGTTCGGGCTGCTCTAACATATGTAGTCTGAGTGGCTTAAGCAACAAACATTTACTTCTCACGGTTCTGGAGGCAGGAAAGTCCAAGATTAAGGCACCAGCTGATTTGATATCTGGTGAGAACTTGCTTCTTAGTTCACAGACAGCTATTTTTTCACTTTCCTCGTGTGGCAGAGGGGGAAGAAAGCTCTCTGGGGTCTCTTTTATAAGGGCACTAATCCCATTCATGAAGGCCCCACCCTAACAACTAATGACCTAATCAAAGGCCCCACCTCCTATACCATCACCTTAGGAATTAGGTTTTACATATGAATTTGGTGCAGTGTTGGGGGGGTGGTTGGTGACAAACATTCAGTCCTTTGCAGAGGTGCTCAATAAATGGTGGCTATTATTACTATATACGTGTCATTAATCCTGCTCACCCAATATTCTGGCTCTCCACCTTCTAAGCACATGGTAAGATCCTGGTTCCCTGCAGTTGGGTGGAAACACACTACCAGTTCTGGCCAATGAGCTGTGAGCAGAAATGGTGTATGATGTATGTCACTGTCAGGCCAAGCACTTAGTTGCTGATATGAGACCCTTCAGAGCTCCCTCTGTCACAGCAATAGCAAAGCTCCATGGGTTTGGGTCTCAGTGAGTCCACCTACAGGGACAGTAGCATAAGGGAGAAAAAGATCTTTTCTTAAGCTGCTGATATTTCAGGGTTACTTGCCTGCTCTCCATTTATGGTACTACTATTAGTATAAAGGGAGCAAGAAAGTAACTAATGAAAAAGACCAAATCAAATGTCACTTACTGATTTCTCATCTGCCAAAGATGATGCTGGCAACACTGTATACAGTTTGTCTACCATGTGCCAGGAGGTTAATATACATGATGTCTGTCCCCTCAACCCTGGTGTCCTGGACCCCACCTGGCCTCCCCATCCCTGCCCTGTTCTACTGCAGACTGCTGCCACCCTTTGTCCCCATTGGGAAACAGGGTATGAGTATGGGGACTGTCAGGTCAGCACAGGTGCCCTGCACTCTTTCTGTGTGGGACATGGAGCTGACTGTCCCTATCCCAAGTTGGCAGTGCCACAGCTGGTGACTTAGCAAGGGCAAACTTCTCTCTCAGCCCAATCCAGTGCCTAGCACTTCCTGGCCAGAAGCTGCAATACTCTAGGGGGTCACCCACCCAGTGTGGGTGATGAGGAGATGCCTGGCTCTCAACCTGGGCACAGTGTGTTGGGCCAGAGATTGGCAGGAAAGGAACATGGCCACAAATTTTACCAGTCAAAAATTCTAATCTTCCTATATTTATTAACCAGGTCTAAGGGGTTGATTCAGATTAGGACTCTTCCTGTGCTAATTAGCCACTCCCAGGGTGTTGAAGGGGATTAATGTATTGGTACTCACACCCATTTCAAAGCCAAACCAATCCAAAATAAGGCAGGAAACACACAGGGTCTTGAGAGAGAGTAGAGATGAGGGGGGGAATCTTAGTTCTTTCTGGGCTGCCAGGAATACCACAGGCTGGGTGGCTTACACAACATTTATCCCTCATAGTTCTGGAGGCTGGGAAGTCCAAGATCAAAACACAGGCACAGTCCATGTTTGGGGAGTACAGGCTTTCTGGTTCATAGACAAGCTATCTTGTACCACACATAATGGAAGGGGGTGGAGGATAAGGGACCTCTCTCAGGCCTTTTTTATAATTCACTAACCCCATTCATGAGGGCTCCCCTTCGTGACCTAATCACCTCTCAAAGGCCCCACCTTCTACTATTGTCATCTTGAAGGTAGGATTTCAACACATAAATCTTGGGGACAAAACTTTCAGTCTATAGCAGGGGTATAACTTTCAGTAAGGTGATCAGCAAAACCTCTAAATTGTAAACACAGTGAGGTGCCCAGTTCAGAAAGATTGAGCTTTCTTGCAAAATACTTTTCTGCAAAAGGCACTGCCAGCTTTTTCACTCCTTATTTTGTAGAAATGATTCCAGTTTTGTAGAAATACATGGATATGTTTGTAAGGGTTGGAAAAGGTTTGAAAGGAAGCATACCAAGCTGTTCAGTGGTCACCTGTGATGAGGGATGATTAAGTGGAGGTTGGAGGGATTTACTCTGTAATTCTTAAACTTCTTCATGGTTTACATTTTTAATAATTACAGCAGTAAAGTCCAGTGGCCTTGGAGCCTATCTGTGTTCTGAGAAGACTTACCTCTTGTGTAAATGAAGCTGCATGGAGCAGGCTGAGACCCTGGTGTGGAGTGCTGGTCCAAACTGGACACTGTGTAATTTGTGTCCATTATTTTCTCTGTGCCTTAATTTCTTCCTACATGAAATGAGGATATTAAGGCCTACTTTATAGAGCGTGTGTGAAGATTAAATGATACAATCCATGTAAAAGACTTAAAACAATGCCTATACATAGTAAGCACCCATAGATATTAGTGATTATTTGTAGTAAGGCATGTAGGAACACAACGTTCAGAGAAGGGTGGTCCCTGGGAAGGGGTGGGATATCCCGGGTCTTCCTAGAGGAAAAGAACAAACAAACATCTTTGAGGTTCAAATTCATAGGCACCTGTTAAGACCTGGAGTGGCCTTAACCAAAGCTGTGGGCTGGGAGGGACAGTGAGATTACTACCAGCTTGACCCTGAAGGTCCACAGAACCAGGCCCAGGGGCTGACTCTTGAACCATAAGCAGCATGAACATCAAATAAAGTCATTTTGCCCTGCCCTGGCTCTAGTGGAGTTGGATATTTCACCTCCAGGAGCACATTGACCTCACCAGAGGGCTGTTACCTGACTTCCTTCTGCATGGCCTGCAGTGCCCACAGCTCATTAGACCACTAAGAAGGGAGAAGGGAGGCCCCCCTTCCCCCAAACCCCAAGAAAACCAGCAAGACCAGAGACAGCAACTTGCACCTCAGCCTGCACCCTGACCCTGCAGTAGAGAGGAGACTGCCCAGGACCACTGGACTCCCTGTTTCTTGCAGTGACACCAAAGGCAATGAATAGAGAGCCCCTGGGGTTCTTGGATTTATCAGAAGAAAGGGGCCTTGGAGAGAAGAGCACATAGGACTGTGGGAATGGGATGCTCAAGTGTGTTCATTTGTGTCATTCATTACCTTGGGTCACTTTTTGGACCTCAAATTGTAAAGCAGAAAGCCCCGATTTCACAAGTCAAAGTACTGTTATCCACCTGAGGGTTTTCAGAGCTAGAACCATGCTGCTTCAGATTATGAATTATACTTCCCCAATTTCATAAGTCAATTAGACATCATGTCTATTCATTCCTTCTTTTCTACCCAGACAATCTGATCCATGATTGCCTTCTTGCTATTATACGCTCACACCAACATGCACACAAAAAATGACTAGTGAAGAGACACTTTAGAGATGTAGCTGGCTCATAAAGAGTGGGGGAAATGCTTTCACCGCCCATCTCCTTGGATGCAGAGGCAGGTGCCAGATGTGCTGTGCAGTTTCAATGTCAGTTCTAACAGAAGCACATCTTCTCTCTGCCCCATAAAGTACCAAGCACTAGTCTTTAATCGGCCTCATCATCCAAGAGGAGGTTTGTGCCCTCATGGGCACCTGTGATTACAGAACCTCTCTGTTCACAATAAATGCCTTTCTGTGAAGGGAATTGATGCCATTCAGAGGGGCTTGCCTGCCAGCAGCAGCGAGGAAGACCTGTGTGCTTGCTGGCTCTCTCCCAGCACTCACACTGTGTGGGGGCAGAGCTTGAAGAGGGCCACTTGTCTATATGACCCACTCCCTCCACCAGCCAGCACTGACTGCTCAGACTTATTGGGCAACCCCTGCCCCCCAGTGCCAGGTACTGTGCTGGCAAAGGGATGTAACAGTGAGTGGTGAGCAATGCCAACACCTTCTTTCCCCTCACTGAGCTCAGAGTCTAGTCAAGTCACAGGCAATTAAAATAAGGCACTTCAGGAGCTTGTGTGCCCAACAAAATTCATAACCCTCCTTCCAGAGTATAACATTGTCACTGGACAGCAGGTGCCCCTGGCAAACACATTCATGCCAATAGAGTGGGAGCACGAGGGACAGAGGACACCTCCACATAAGGGCAATAAGAGGCAGATGTGCCTCTCAGCTATTTTCCCCCCTCCTGCCCTGCTGAATGCTGAGGACTGAAGGCCCTAGAGGATGGTGGAGCTACAATACAGAAAGAGCTTGGGCCTTGATCACCCTGGGGAGAACAGCCTAAGAGCCAGAGCACATGCACTGGGTGGTTAGATGAGGGAGAATAAAATTCTATTGCATTAAGCCACAGAAACATTGGGGTTTATCTCTGCAGCTAGCATTTTCCTAATGAACACAGTGCTACCACTGGAAGATGCAAAGGATGATATGGAGCACCCAGCAGAGGCACCACCAGAACAAGGGCCAGTCCCCAGAGGGTTTCATTTCTGGGCTATAACCTAAAACACAGGGTGGGATTAAAATAGGTTTACAGTTCTGAGTACACAGAACAAAGAGTTTATTCTTGTATTATTATTTACTAATTATTATATTACTTTCTACACGAACAACTGTAAACCTACTTTTGTCTTACCTGTTTACATAGGTATAGGCCAGCCTAATGGGTGAAAGGTAAAACTAGTTTTCCAAGAAGGAATAGCATGTGTCTGGCCCTGGGGAAAGTAAGCAAAGATGGGAAGTTCAAGGAAGTGAAGAGTGTGGATAACTGAGAGCAGCAGCAGGGAGGGGAGGAAGGAGACAAAGGGAGGGGTAGGCTATAGAGATCTTGTTAACCATACTACAAACCTGCAGCTCTACCCAGAAGGGCTTCAGAAGCTATGGATGGATTCCCACCAGGGTGACATAATGAGATTTATATTTTAGAAAGATCACACTAACTGTAGTGTAGAGAATGAACTGGAGTATTTGGAAAGACACATATTCATTATTTCCTCTTTCTGCCAAAAGTGTACTAGGACAGTACTGCTGGGGAAATGTGAGTGGCCTACTGCTGGCGCCTGGAGAAGTTCCCAAAACCCACCGAGGCCTCAAGAGTTTTAGAGAGGCAGGTGCTGGGCTGCAGGAGGACAGCATTAGCAATCTTTGTTTACAACATGTCAGGCCACCAGACGAACACCAGGCTCCTCAGAAGAGGCCTGCATGTGGGAGGGAGTCTGAGATGAAGACCTCTGATCCTCACTAATGGCTCAGGGGCCCCAGCAAACCGACCTCATGGGGTGCCCCTCAGGATCCTCAGCACACAGCGGGGAATTTGCTCTGCTTACTGACTCACCAGACCTGGGCACTACTGAAGGCAACAGGGTAAAGAGCTAAGCTGCCTGTGCTGGGAGAAGCCTGTCCCCACGCTGGAGAAACCTGAGACTCACAGCAGAATTCCTCCACCTCCTACCCCTTGTAATAGATCACACACACGTACCTTCCTTCCTCCCCCTCCCCGTGCCTCTGCAGGGCCTGACGGGTTCTTCTTGCAGAGCTCCAAACCACAAAAAGTGAGATGGAAGATCTTTCCCAGACCCGGAAGCTCTCTGGAACTGCCTTCAACAGTTCAGCCTTTCATGAAAGCTTCTGGAAGATCACACACACACATTTTAACTTCTGCAGGGCTCAGCTGAGAATAAACAGTGTTTATTGCTCACCCATCCATTCCTCTAGACACTCTTAATCCCTTTGATCATCTGTAGAGAGTTTTTGCTGAATTCCGTTGGCGTATGATATGGCAGGCCCATACTAAAGGATGTGACAAGATCCGGCCTCAAGAAATGTGTCCTTTTCTTCCAGGGAGATGCTACTGAGGACTCTGCTCACTGAATTCTACAGGGGTCCTCTTTACAGAGCCTATGGGAAAAATTTCTTTCTAGTCTCAATTCCAAGAATTATTGTGCTATTTCTAACCAACTGACCTGTCACTCATGGGACTGCTCATTTTCTTCCTTTTGAGCTGGTGGTAGAAAGCCAGGGTCAAATTTGGGATCCACTCCTAACAAGAGCTCACAGCCTAATTGAGTACATTGTACTCCCACCTGTATTTTCCTTTTGCCCTAATTTTCTCACTTTGCTAATCTTTGTTTTATCTTGTATTGCATATTTGCCATCATTATTGTAAAGCAGCTACTAATGACCAAAATATAACACTCTTTTTTCTTTTAAATATTTTATTGTTTGTGCCATTACAGTTGTCCCAATTTTCCCTCTTTGCGCCCTTCCACACAGCCAGCCCCCAATTCCCACAGTCAATCCCCACACCGTTGACCAAGTCCATGGATCCTTCACGTTTCTTTGACTACTCCCTTCACCTTCTTTCAACCAGTCCCCACCTACCCCTTCCCCTCTTACAGCTATCAGTCTATTCTATGTTTCTCTGCCTCTGAATCTATTTTGCTCTTTATTTTGTTCATTAGATTCCACTTATAAGTGAGATCATATGATATTTCTCTTTCATTGACTGGCTTATTTCATTTAGCATAATAGTTCCTACTTCCATCCATACTGTTGCAAAAAGTAAGAATCCCTTATTTTTTACTGCTGTATAGTACTCCATTGTGTAAATAAGCCACAGCTTTTTTACTCATTTTTCTACTGACAGGCACTCAGGCTGTTTCCAAATCTTCACTATTGTAAATAACACTACTATGAACATAGGGGTGCATATATTCTTTTGAATTGGTGTTTTGGGATTCTTAAGGTATATCCCCAGAAATGGAATTGCTGGGTCAAAAGGGAGCTCCATTTTTAATTTTTTTGAGGAAACTCCATGCTGTTTTCCACTGTAGTTGCACCAGTCTGCATTCCCACCAACAGTGCACTAGGGTTCCCTTTCTCCGCATCCTCACCAGCACTTGTTGTTTGTTGATTTATTAATGATGGCCATTCTGACTGGTGTGAGGTGGTATCTCATTGTAGTTTTAATTTTCATATCTCTGATTAGTGATGTTGAGCATGTTTTCATATGTCTATTGGCCATCTGTAAGTACTCCTTGGAGAAATGTTTAGTCGGGTCCTTTGCCCATTTTTTAATTGAATTGTTTGTCTTTCTGGTGTTGAGTCATCTGAGTTCTTTATATATTTTGGAGATTAAATCCTTGTCTGATGTACATTGGCAAATATGTTCTTTCATTTTCATTTTGATGATGGTTTCCCTAGCTGTGCAGAAGCTTTTTAATTTGATATAGTCCTATTTGTTTATTTTTTCGTTTCCCTTACCCTAGGAGATATATTGGCAAAATATTGCTACATGAGATATCTGAGATTTTCCTGCCTATGTGTTCTTCTAGGATTTTTATGGTATCATGACTCATATTTAAGTCTTTTATCGATTTTGAGTTTATTCTGGTGTATGGTGAAAGCTGGTGGTCTAGTTTCATTTTTTTGCAAGTACTAGTCCAGTTCTCCCAACACCATTTATTAAAGAGACTGCCTTTACTCCACTATATGCTCTTGTCTCCTTTGTCAAATATTAATTGACCATAGAGACATAGAGGGTTTATTTCTGGGCTCTCTATCCTGTTCCATTGATGTCTGTGTCTGTGCTAATACCAGTTCCAAACTGTTTTGATTACAGTGGCCTTGTAGTATAGTTTGATATCAGGTATTATGATCCCTCCAACTTTATTCTCCTATTTCAAGATTTCTGAGACTATTAGTTCCATATAAGTTTTTGGAATATTTGTTCCAGATCCGTGAAATATGCCATTGGTATGTCAATAGGAATCGCACTGAATCTATAGATTGCTTTGGGTAGTGTGGACACAAAATATAACACCCTTGAGCAGAACATGGCTTCTGGTAATTAAGGTAGAAAGTCAGGAGGAGAAAAATGACAGGTGGCCTAGGTTAGCATAAACAGAAAAGGGCTTTTAAAGTATTTCCAATTCTGTTCAATGCAGAATTTTAGCAAATAAAAAAGGGTGATTGTCTATAGAAATCTGATAAAAGATTAATGATTGTTACAATAAGCCTAGTTAGGTGTGTATCATTGGCGATCTTTGGGGCTGCTCACTGGGCTATTTTCAACAATTTCTCATTCTGAGCCAAATTATTGTCTTTCTGTATATGTTTCAGCTGCTGGTTATCCCAAATAACAACTTTGCTGTGTTTTACATGCTTTGGGAATCTTTACAATGAACTAAAATACATATGAATATATTTTTTATATATGTTCATAAAAGTTATATATATTCACATATATAGACTATATAGTCATGCATTAATGAAAAGATCGTTTTGTAATGGAATAGAGTCTTCCTTAGAAACCAGGAATTTTGCTGTTCACTTTGGCTACAATCCTACACAGATTTGAGATAGAAAGGTTGTGCACATTATCCATAATCCTAATCTTTTTTCCCTAACAAAGGCTATTTCTAGCATATCACCCCCAACCCCCACCTGTTCCAAAACAATCATCAGTCATTCCTCTGAACACTTGCTAAACTTTACCCACAAACTCTTAGTTCTTCCAAGGCCATGTGAAATCCTGATAAAATTGGTGCTTTCTACTTCCTTCTATTACTCTGCATAAGTTTCTCAACACATTGACAAGCCTATTAACGAGTAGAATAGAAAAGATGCATCTTTACTATTTTCCCAGAAAATGTGCTTTCCCAGCTTTTTCTCTTTCCACCAAGAATGTCTGAGGTTATTTGGAAGGCTATTGACAAGAAGAGAATATAATTCCATATTTTTCACACATAGTGTTCCAGGAAATGCTAATCTTCTCCCCTGATCCTTCTAGAGAAGTCATGGGATGTGTAGTTGTTTCCCACTACTGCTACAACAAATTATCACAAACTTAGTGTCTAAAAACAACACAAGTTTATTATCTGAAAGTTCTGGAGATGAGAATTCTGAAATGGGTTGCAATGGGCTAAATCAAGGTGTCTAAGGAGCTGCATTCCTTCTGAAGTCTCCAGAGGAAAATTCACTTCCTTGCCTTTTGCCCTCTTCTAGAGCCTACTCACATTCCTCAGCTGACGGAGCCTTCCTCCACCTTCAAAGCCAGCAAATCAGTCCAATTCTTCATGCTGCCATCTTTCTGGTTCAGATATCCTCTTTCACCTCCCTCTCCCACTTTAAAGGGCCCATGTGATTATTTTGAATGCACCCAAATAATCCAAGGTAATTTATCTTACAGTCAGCTGATTAGTTTCTATCTGCAACCATAATTCCTACTTGCCATGTCACACATTATAATCACAGGTTCCAGGAATTAAGACACGGACATTTTGCCCTGGCTGGTGTAGCTCAGTGGATTGAGTGCAGGCTGCGAACCAAAGGGACACCGGTTCGATTCCCAGTCAGGGTACATGCTTGGGTTGCAGGCCAGGTCCCCAGTGGGGGCCATGTGAGAGGCAACCATACATTGATGTTTCCCTCTCTTTCTCCTTCTCTTACTTTCTGTCTAAAAATGAATAAATAAAATCTTAAAAAAAAAGATACGGACATTTTGGGGAAGCCATCATTCTGCCAAACACAGCACATAAGTCCTCCAAGAAGTCTAAATATAGTCTCTCTGAAGGCATTTATTAAGTTTATATTTCTGAAGATACCAGTATATATACATAGATTATCAATGGTTACTTTTAATTTTTGTGGTATAGTCATTTCAATAACCTGGAAGCATTTCCCACATTTATTTCATCACCATCACTCTAAAAATCTCATGCAGGGACATTTATTTGTTTTTTACAGTTCACTAATCAAAGGAGAGACAGCAATTCTAGATTTTCCAATAATCTGATGTAGACCAACAAACAAGCATCCCTTCCACAGTGTTTAGATATCCTCTACTTTCAGGTTCATGAAAGAATGGCATCTTACTCCCTTAAAATCGAACGTAGCCAAGTGACTTGCAATCCTTCCCTGAGCCTGGAAGCGGCACATATCCCCTCTGCTACATTGCATTGGTGGAAAATTTTAATTGTAATTGCTCCACTCTCCAGACCTCCCTTCCCCCAACACAGTGATCACAAAGGAGCATGTGCACATGGGTGTGGCATAACACTAATACATCCTGGCATACAAGTGAACACATGGACAGCAGCTCTTTTGGAGAGTTGCTCTGATTTACAGTAGACTTGCATGAGTGAGAAATAAACTTTTATTGTGTTAAGCCAGTGATATTCGAGGTTATTTGTTATGAAGGGTAGCAGAATATGTCACCCCAATATATGACTTAGGAGTTTAGGACACACCACCCCAAAACATGCCACTTTGGCATATTGATTATTTTGAGCTGTAGGCATTTGAAAACAGCATATGCAGGGAAAGGCTTTCTCCAATCTCCCCTTATCTGACTAAAGACTGATGGTCTAAAAGGAACCCAATTATTATAATCCTGCTCCCAGGAGCTTCTTCAATGGGGAAAGATTGTCTCTTACCACAGAAGAGACTAGAAGTCAACACCACAACCAGACAATCTTTGTCATAAACAATCATATGTCCCATTTATTCTTTTTTTAAATATATTTTATTGATGATGCTATTACAGTTGTCCCATTCCCACCCACCCCCACTTTATTCCCCTCTACCCTGCAACGGCCCTCCCACAGCATCCCACCCACTTAGTTCACGTCCACGGGTCGCACATACAAGTTCCTTGGCTTCCACATTCCCTATACTATTCTTAACCTCCCCTTGTCTATTTTGTACCTACCAATTATGCTTCTTATTCCCTGTACCTTTCCCTCCATTCACCTCCCCTCCCCCTCCCCACTGATAACCCTCCATGTAATCTCCATTTCTGTGATTCTGTTCCTGTTCTAGTTGTTTGCTTAGTTTGTTTTTGTTGCTTTTTAAGTACTTTTATTGATTATGCTATTACAGTTTTCCCAGTTTTCCACCTTTATCCCCCCTCCACCCTGCTCCCCCAATCCTCCAGCATTCTGTGCCCCCTTAGTTCACGTCTATCGGTTGTACATGTAAGTTCTTTGAGTCCTCTGTTTCCTATATCTTTTATCTATCCCCGTCTATTTTATGCCTACTAATTATGCCTCTTCTTCCCTGTACCTTTCCCCCCTCTATTCCTCCCGCCCCCCTCCCCAGTGAAATCCCTCCGTGTGATGTCCATTTCTCTGATTCTGTTGCTGTTCTGGTTGTTTGCTTAGTTTTTGTTGTTTTTCTTTTCTTTTAGGTTCATTTGTTGACAGTTATGAGTTTGTTGTCATTTTATTGTTCATATTTTTTATCTTCTTTTTCTTAGATAAGTCCCTTTAACATTTCATATAATAATGGCTTGGTGATGATAAAACTCCTTGAACTTGACCTTATCTGGGAAGCACTTTATCTGCCCTTCCATTCTAAATGAAAGTTTTGCTGGATAGAGTATTCTTGGGTGTAGGTCCTTGCTTTTCATGATTTGAAATACTTCTTTCCAGCCCCTTCTTGCCTGAAAGGTCTCCTTTGAGAAATCAACTGACAGTCTTATGGGAATTCCTTTGTAGGTAACTGTCTCCTTTTCTCTTGCTGCTTGTAAGATTCTCTTCTTATTTTTAATCTTGGGTAATGTCATTATGATGTGCCTTGGTGTGTTCCTCTTTGGGTCCCACTTCTTTGGGACTCTCTGAGCTTCCTGGACTTCCTGGAAGTCTATTTCCTTTGCCAGATTGGGGAAATTCTCCTTCATTATTTGTTCAAATAAATGTTCAACTTCTTGGTGTTCCTCCTCTCCTTCTGGCATCCCTGTGATCCAGATGTTGGGCCGTTTACAGATGTCTCGGAGGTTCCTAAGCCTCTCCTCATTTTTCTGAATTCTTGTTTTTTCCTTCTGGTCCACCCCGTTGATTTGAGTCCCAGTTTCCTTCTCTTCCCTATTGGTTCCCTGCACATTTCCCCTCATTTTCTTCAGTGTATCCTTTATTTGTTCATATATTTGCGTCCACCTTTCTTCCAATTTTGTGAGCATCCTGAATACCAGTGTTTTGAACTGTGCATCTGATAGCTTGGCTATCCCCTCATCCCTTAGTTGTAATTTTTCTGGAGCTCTGTTCTGTTCTTTCATTTGGGCCATTTTTTTTTCTCAGCACGCCTGTTACTTTAAGGGGTGGAGCCTTAGGTCTTCACCAGTGCGGAGCAACCTACGTCACTGTGTTGTGATGCTTCCTTTGGGGATGGGGCCTGGGAGGGAGCAATGGCACTTGCTCCGTTTACCACTGGCTCCCATTCACCCCCCACCCAATAAGCTCTCCTGTGAGGCTGGGAGCCACTCCGGCCACCGTCTCAACCCCCTCAGGTGCTTTCAACAGGTGGTCCGAGGCCTTTTTTTCCCCCTCGATGGTGGGTTGCAATGGCGGGCCATGCAGTCTGCTCCACTCCCCGGCTCCTTCTCCCGGTCTATCTGCGTGCAAAAGCGGAACCGCCTGGTCCACCAGTCTTGGCCCTGCTGGTTCCCACGGGCTTCTCCGGGTGTGCTGGGCGCTGGCTTCGCTGAGTGCACAGGCTGCATTTTGGCCAGGCATGACCGCAGTGAGTCTCTGAGCAAACGGCCATCTCGCTGAGCACACTCTCCGCCTGGCTCCACCCCGCTTACCAGTCTGGATGAATGTGTCCTCTCTAACTTCTTGGCTATCGGACTTCTGCTCGGTTTGATTCTGTCCGTTCTGGTTGTTTTGCTTTTTAACTTGTTGTTGTTCCTCTTTGGTTGTGAACAGAGGCTCAGTGTGTCCACCTCTGCCTCCATCTTGGCTGGAAGTCGTTTATTGATTTTTGATTCGTTGTTATCCTCCTTTTGGTTGTGCAAGGAAGTGAAGGGTTTCTACGTACACCTCCATCTTGACTGGAACCCCTCAAAGGTCTGTTTTTGGTTTTTTTTTTTAGGTACAGTTGTTGATAGTTGTGAGTTTGTTGTCATTTTACTTTTTATACTCTTGACCTTCTTCTTTTTCTTAGGTAAGTACCTTTAACATTTCATATAATGAGGGCTTGGTGATGATGAACTCCTTTAACTTGACCTTATATGGGAAGCACTTTACCTGCCCTTCCATTCTAAGTGATAGCTTTGCTATAGAGTAATTTTGGATGCAGGTTCTTGCCTTTCATGACTTTGAATACTTCTTTCCAGCCCCTTCTTGTCTGCAAGGTTTCTTTTGAGAAATATGCTGATAGTCTTATGGGAATTCCTTCCATAGGAAACTGTCTCCTTTCCTCTTGCTCTTTTTAAGATTATCTCCTTATCTTTAATCTTGGGTAATGGAATTATGATGTGCCTTGGTGTGTGCTTCTTTGGGTCCAACTTCTTTGGGACTCTGAGCTTCTTGGACTTCCTGGAAGTCTATTACCTTTGCCAGATTAGGAAAATTCTCCTTCATTATTTGTTCAAGTAAGTTTTCAATTTCTTGCTCTTCCTCTTCTCTTTCTGGTACCCCTATGATTTGGATCTTGGAATGTTTAAAGTTGTCCTGGAGGTTCCTAAGCCTCTCCTCACTTTTTTGAATTCTTGTTTCTTCATTCTGTTCTGGTTGAATGCTTATTTCTTCCTTCAGGTCCAACCCGTTGATTTGAGTCCCAGTTTCCTCCCTGTCACTGTTGGTTCCCTGTACACTTTCCTTTATTTCACTTTGCATTGCCTTTACTTTTTCCTCTATTTTGCAAACATACCCAACCATTTCTGTGAGCATCCTGCTCACCAGTGTTTTGAACTCTGCATCTGATAGGTTGGCTATCTCTTCATTGCTTATTTGTATTTTTTCTGGAGCTTTGACCTGTTCTTACATTTGGGCCATTTTTTTTTTGTCTTGTTGTACCTGTTAAATAGTAAGGGGTAGAGCCCTAGGTATTCACCAGGGCAAGGTAACCCATGTCGCTACATTGTGATGCTGTATGTAGGGGAGGAGTCCATGAGAGAACAATGCTGCTTGCTCAGCTCTTGGACAGCTGTCAGTCACTTCCTCCACTACCCACAAGCAAATTGGGCCCTTCTGGTGTTGATTCCCTGGTGGGTGGGTTTGTGTATGTTCTAGGACCCTGTGGGTCTCTCCAATGAACTCTCTTGGGAGGCTGGGAGTTTTCTCCCACCACCACAACCCCCATAGATTTTGTCAGTCAGAGGTTTTGAGGCTTTACTTCTCTGTGCTGGAATCCTGGGTTGCACAGTCTGTTTTGCTCCGCAGTTATTCCTCCTGGTTTATCTGCACATAAATGAGGGCTTGCCCGGTCCTCTAGCTACTGCCTTTCTAGGAGTCCTTTCTGCCCCGTCCACTTATCTCTGCCCCTCCTACTGGTATGGATGAATGTTTCTTCTTTAACTCCTTGGTTGTCAGACTTCCATACAGTTTCATTTTCTGGTAGTTCAGGTTGTTTTGTTTTTAAATTTGTTGTTGTCCTTCTTTTGGTTGTGTGAGGAGACATGGTGTATCTACCTACGCCTCCATGTTGGCCTGAAGTCTTCCCATTTATTCTTCTGAGAGCACATTTGCCTCCTAAAATTCATTTACTCTCCTTTATGAGGCCACATATCCCCTCCCCTTTCCCTATTAAGATGGTACTTGACCCCAAATTCTAAGGCACCTCCAAGAGTTATTATGAGTTTGTTTTTCTCTTTTCTTATCCAAAGGGTCTCAGCCAAGAACTCAGAAGGTAAAGGGAAAATCATTCCTACAGTTATCATAACATAATATTGCCTACCTCAATTGTTACATGGCCCATGTATGAACAGTATCCTCCTCACTACTGCCACCCCCCCAAAAAAAAGGAAATAATAACATTATTATTTAAGGACACTGCTGGCATAACACTCAAACTGGAGTTTATCTGACAGACTTCCTGAGCTACTACATTCTACTCTTAAAATATTTATGAAAGTCCACTACAATATGGTAAGGAACAAATATTAACCTTTATATTCTTATATTAATAAAAATGAGCTTTGGAACTCCCATTATATAACGATATTCCTTGCATGTTAACAGAATATTGATGATGAACTTAGTAAAAATTGATAATCATAATTGATGATGAACCAAAGAGTCAGGAAAAGACCTTTTGATCAGATGGCTCATTGTTAAATGCTGACAAATGTCAAGCAACCAGGGAGTTTCAAAACATTGACAATAGTCTGTGCTTGGGATCTAGAAAGCAACTCCATATTAAAGTGGAGATGAGATTTTTATTTTCTTTACTGTTTTTCTAACAACCATTAGAATGGCTGCTGCTCTGGGCACAGTGGTACATACAGAATAGGAATCTAAAGAATATTTGTTGAATGATAGAATTGTCTTCATTGCACCTTATACCTCAAAACAAGCTGTACTTGCAAAGGCATCACTCCAAAATGAAAAAATTGTCCTGTTGCATGCCTCCAGCACTGCCATGAAAATATCAAAGTATGGATACTGAGCCAATAGTTTATTCCATTGCAACCCAAACTTCTGCTCAAATCAGCATGCCTCCTCCTGTTGGCTTAGGCTTAAATGATCGAACCAACTATGTCGAATATTAATTTCATATGCAAATGAAGCATTAGTAATTATTGACTAGTGTGAACAGTAAGCCATTCACTAAGTAGTAAGAGTCATAAGTAGTATCAAATATAAGAGTAAGAGACAATTTAGCCCTGGCTGGTATGGCTCGGTAGATTGAGCACTGGCCAGCAGACTGAAAGGTCGCCAGTTCAATTCCCAGTCAGGGCACATGCCTGGGTTGCGGGCCAGGGCCCCAGTTGGGAATGTGTGAGAGACCAGGAATCTATGTTTCTCTTCCACATGTTTCTCTCTCTCTCTTCCTCCCTCCTTTCCCCTCTCTCTAAAAAATAAATAAAAAATTTTAAAACAGAGACAATTTAGATCAAAAGCCCTATTGTAATGAATGTATTTAGTAAAAAATTCTCTAATTTAAAAAATAAA
Organism: Micronycteris hirsuta; assembly: GCA_004026765.1. NCBI lineage: Eukaryota > Metazoa > Chordata > Mammalia > Chiroptera > Phyllostomidae > Micronycteris > Micronycteris hirsuta. The sequence continues at coordinate 46,883 of PVJI01003712.1, read as the reverse complement.
GGAGAATGAATTTGTCAGTCAGGGCATGACCTTCACTGCCTGAAGAATTGAGCTGTCCAGGAAACTTCAAACTGAGGTGCCTGCTTCAGGCCTCAGGCTGCCAGAACACCTTAGGGAACAACAAACAAGACAGAAGGACACAGACAATATAGTGAGTACACTCACACACCTCTCTTGGGCCATACCTATACCTGCAGCATGTCTCAAGTTCATGAATTGGCAGGACATGTACATTCACACAAACAGACCAATCAGAAGCCTAGCCAGGTGCCTACACCAGAATGGGCCCCACAGGGACAGGTATAAGACCCTGGTGTTAGTAAGGAAGCAAACATCTAAAAATGGAACCCATTTTTTACCATCCTTTCTGTGCATTTCATATGTTGATTTCATATTGTTTTGTTTTGTTTTGTTTTCATGGTTTTCCCAGTAGTCTGAAGTCTTAGAGACTGTGCTTGGGCAAGAGTCTCACTCCGGTACCTCCTCAGTTTTGTTTCTGTACTTATCAAAGGAGACTGAGAAGGGTATAGCAAAAATGAGACAGAGAGGGTCCTATATCATTGGGTATCCAGTCTAGGGGATTGACGGTTGTTGTGAATTCTAGTACAATGTCAACAGAGTGCTGGGAGAAAAGGATAAAACATATTCCAGAGTTATCAAGTGCCCTTTATCTTGACCATGCTACCATAGATGGTTCTTAGTATTTTTATGCCTGTGATAGGTATAGGTCATGAGGGTCAGATTTATTTCCCCTTCCATACTAAATGAACCCTAGATGTAAAACTATGCAGCAGTAGTGAATAGGGAAGATGTCTGAAAAAGATACGGGGCCACAGATCTCTCAGATGCCACAATGCTGGTAATGAATTTTCATGGAGCAGAAAAACAACTAGAATTGATCCTTGAACAACATGGGTTTGAACTACAAGGGTCCACTTATACATGGATTTTTCTTTCAATAAATACAGCTGGCCCTCCATATTTTGGGTTTTCAAATCAGGGATTCAACCACAGATTGAACAATACAGGTGGGGCAAAAGTAGGTTTACAGTTGTTCGCATGGAAAATAATACAATCATTAATAAGTAATAATACAAGAATAAATTATGTGTTTTGCACACTCACAATTGTAGACATACTTTTGTCCCACCTTATATTTTCACATTCCCAACCATAATTTCACAACTGTGGATTCCCAACAAAAATACTGTTTTCAATCTACAGTGGCTTGAACCCACAGATGCCAAGGGCAACTGTAGTTAAATTTTTGGAGAGTCAAAACTTGTACGCAAATTTTCTACTGTGCACAGGTGGGGGCCCCTAACTCCCACACTGTTCAACGGTCAACTGTATAATATATGCCTGGGGAACAGCAAAGAACAAAGGTCAGTGAGAATATGTTTCAAAGTAAGAGAAGTTTTGGATACATTCATTCTTAGCGGATATGATCCCGCCTAAGTGTCAGCTATTTCACAATTAAAGTTACTTCATGTAATGCTACTTGTATATTGTATTTAATTATAGAGCTAGTTGACTCTATAGTTAAACTTTGCCAATATTGCGCAAAAACAGTAAATTGAAAAGTTAAAATTTTTGCCAAAAAATAACTATTTTTATTTATATTATGTCCAAAAGTAAATTGACTGGTTTTGAAAAAATGAAATGCCTTGCCTAAACTGGCTAGATATATTGTCAATATTTGATAACTCTCAGAAGTTTGATAGGTTTCCTCCTCTGTACTAGTTGACTGAAAGAGGCTACCTAAGGGCTCACTTTTTCAAGGGATTCTGAGATCATGCACAGGCTCAGTGCTAAAACATTTGCTAAATAAATAGTGATTCCCCTCCGGGCTGTGTGGCAGAGGGGTGAGGGTGATGGGGGAGGCTGGTGGTAAAGCGGGTTAGGGAGTTGGTGGGAGTGGGATCCGAGGGATGAGGGGCAGCACTTGGACCATACATGGTGCCATGTTGCCCTGTTAGGGACATTGAGCCACTGCTAATGCATCTGAGGTTCATAACACTGAAGAGAGGGTACCGAATGATTACACTTAAGGGAATCCTTCGCCCTCTTTTAAAAAATTGTTCCACAAATGCAAATGTACTATTAATAATAACATTTCCCCACTGAAGAGCAATTTTTTTCTAAGTTAATAGTTTTCTCTCTTTTTTAAAATCCTTGCCCAAGGGTATATTTATTGATTTTAGTGAGAGAGGAAGGAAGAAAGAAAGTGATTGAGAAACATCAATCGGTTGCCTCCCATATGCACCCTGACCAGAGATCAAACCCACAATATAGGTGTGTGCCCTGATCAAGGATCAAACCTACAACCTTTTGGGGTATGGGACAACACTCCAACCACTGAGCACCCAACCAGGGCCAGTTTTCTCAATTATTAAATTAAATTATTAATATGGCAAGGAACACAATAACCTCAACTCCACCATGCATGATAACCATGTATAAATTCTGACTGGCTTTTATAACTTCTACAGCTGAACTGGGTGTTTGTATAGTTTACCCTTTTTCTTCCTACAAGCTGGTGAAGCTAAAGCATTAAGGAACTAGCAAAATTCACAAAAACTGCAAGTCAGAGTCACTCTTTTTTTGAGAAGCCAACACATTTAAAAAGCATCACTTATAATTATAAAGCTATTATAAAAACATTTTAAGAGTGTGGAAGTACATTAAATCCACTCAAGAGAACAGACACAAGAATGTGGCCTAATGTCATCTCTTGGAATACATTAAATTTAATGTGTCAAAAGTTGCTTCCTTTAAAAAAATAAAAGTGTCTAAAAATGTATGTAAGGCATTTAAAAATTAAATATCTATAATCAGGAAGTGAACAGATACTTTTGGGGGCCCGCCTTAATGATTAATACAAATTGTCAGAGAACTAATTGAGCTTTGATGAGAGAGGAATCAAAATGAACAAGAGATTCTTTTTCATACAGACATAGAACATAAACTGTGATGGTCAAATATGAAATCTTAGGTAATTTTGTCTACTTCCAATTCCATATATCAAATTGCTTCCTGCAAGGGTAGAAAGCATATATTAAAAAAAGTAGGCCTAGAAAAATGGGAATTTCATCCTGGATCTCTCTAAAATAGTATTAACAATACTGACTTCCATTTATGAATCCTGACCACATTTTCTATAAATTACTACATTTAACATTCCAAATAGTCTTTTAAGGTAAGGATTACTATTATTACCAAATTTTAGATGAGGAAATCACCTTTCTTTCAGAAATTCACCCCAAAATCCCACAATTCTAACAAAAATTGCCTGTTAATGTCCACACACAGAATTGCATAGGTCTGGGCTCTGTGGTGTCTACTGGACATGGGAAACAAAGCTGCAGGCTTGGCTCAGCCCCAAACTGAATTTGTTTGGGCTCCTTCTGGAACTCAGAGAACTCAATCCCAGTTGTGAAATCTCTTCAGAATGCATTCAGACACATAACTCATTCTCTTATTTTCATCTTCTCAAAAACTAATAAGTATCACTTTAACACTTCAAGTTTTTCCATTCATAACTATCAGCAGTTTAGCATGTATCAATTTAGACTGTATATATATATATATATATATATATATATATGCATATATACAGTGTGTCTATATATATGTGTATGTGTGTATATATACGCCTTTGCCCTTACCTATCCTCTTCACTTTTCATCAGCTACTCTCCACTTCTATCTACTTGTATCCCACCATTCTCTTACTGCCCTGTTTTAACTGACTATCAGCAAATGAGTGGATCAAGAAACTATGGTACATTTACACAACGGAATTCTATGCAGCAGAGAGAAAGAAGGAGTTTATACCGTTTGCGACAGCATGGATGGAACTGGAGAGCATTATGCTAAACGAAATAAGCCAGGCGGTGAGGGACAGATATCATATGATCTCACCTTTAACTGGAACATAATCAACAAAAGAAAAAGCCAGAAAAACATAACCAGAGACATTGAAATTAAGAACAATCTAACAAAAGCCAGAGGGGAGGAGGGAGGGGACTATAGGGAAAGGGGTTTTCAGGAACCACTATAGAGGACACAAGGACAGAACCAAGGGGGAGGGTGGAAGCAAGGGAGGGAGGTGGGTTTGGAGGGGTTCGGGGGAGGGGAGAGGAGAGGATGCAGACAACTGTAATTGAACAACAATAAAGTAATTAAAATTTAAAAAATGGCTAATTGATAACTGTTATGTGTATTTTGCCACAATAAAAAAAGTCTGTGGGGGGGCATATTTTAATTTTTTAAAGATTTTACATATTTATTTTCAGAGGGGAAAGGAGGGAGAAAGAGAGGGAGAGAAACATCAATGTATGGTTGCTTCTCACGTGCCCCATACTGGGGGCCTGGCCTGCAACCCAGGCACGTGCCCTGACTGGGAATCGAACCAGAGACCCCTTGCTTCGCAGGCTGGAGCTCAAAACACTGAGCCACACCAGCCAGGGCGCGTATTTTAAATTTTAACTTATGAAAGAAGTTTTCTGTTTTCACTTGTTAAATAAATAATCAGGTGGTTTTATTTTTCATATGTCTCCCTAGATAATAGTAATGGAACACAATAATTAAGTGACTTTAATGTGGCCCTTGAGTCCAATGACCCATGGCAGGGGAAAATACCCGGCTCTACCCCATATACACAACTCTAGAGTGCAAAATGTCAAAATCCATCCATATAGAAAGTTTAAAATTAGTTCAGTATAAGGAATTATTTTTGGTACAGGATGCTGGAACATGCAGATATCTAACTATCCAGGTTTTACTTTGATTTTCAGTGTTAGTAGTTAGGATAAGATACAGGCAATCATGATCACAGAAAGCACTTTCAAGAATTCCTTTATCCAACAAATCTTTTGAATAGCAGAATAGTGATCAGGGAGAATCTGCTTGACTTTCATTTCTGTATAACCAATCTCTCCAAAGACACCTGGTCTCAAGTACTTATCTCCCTTCAGGAGTCAGTAAACTGCCCATGGGCAAATGCACTGAGGGAAGTTCAAGGACTCAGAAGACCATGGAAAACAAATCTTGGGGATTATCAGTTTATGTATTCAGGAAAAAATAACAATTTGATTTTCTATTCCTAAGGTAAACACTATAGAGAGAAATACAAAGAGTTAACTTTGATGGGGAAACAGAAAAAATATCTATATGGTATATAAGGCAAAAAAAACAAAGTTAAAGGATAAATCCCGATAAACAGAAAAGCTGAAATTTCCCTTGAAGTACATATACAGGGTGGGGCAAAAGTAGGTTTACAGTTGTTCGTATGGAAAATAATACAAGGATTACTGAAAAATAATATAAGATTTAACTCCATGTTTTGCTTACTCACAACTGTAAACCTACTTTTACACCACCCTGCAGAATAAGAGAGGGAGAAATTATATATGCATGTGTGTTAGGGGAGGGAGGCTGTTTATGTTCATTGAAAAAGTCTAGAAGGATATGCATTCAAATACTAATATTGGTTATCTCTGGAGGTTGGGATTATAGGTACTTTTTTCATTCTGCTTGTCTGAACTTCATAATTTTTCTTCAGTAAACATAGATAACTTATGTAAAATAAATCAATAAAAGCCAAAAATATCAATGTTTGTAAAAGACTCAAGACATTTAAAAGTTTCTGCAAAATATATCTAAGGGTCTGTCAAATTCCAAATACTTGACATTTGACTTGATAAATTTTCTTAGACCCCAAATTCCCACAATTTAACAAGCGAAAGACTATTTACAGAGTTAGTACAACAAAACAGAAAGCCCCAGAAATACTAATTAAAGATAGTTAAACAATTTGGTTGTAGGTATTAAGCAATTCTAGATTTACCTAAAATGGTTAATATGAAATGGCATTTACTATCAAGGACTTGTTTTCCAAAACATTTTAGGAGCTTAGAAAAGTGAACAATTTCAAAGTGATTCAAAACCAACAGGTAGTCCAAATGGAATTTCTTCACTAACAGTCCTGAATCAGTTATATAAGCCATAGCCGCTAGCTTGCCTTGCCAAAGAAAGGACAAACTTATTCAGATGCCAAGGAATGCTCAGAGTTTGCATCTTAAATTTACTGCAACTTCAGGATGATGCATTGCAGTATTAAGTATAATAGCAAAAGACTGGAAAGAATCCAAATGACCATATCAAGACACAGGCCGAATGAACCATGAGGAGCTACACAGGAGAACCGCATCACTGAAACAAAAGAATGGGCACAATCTCAGCCACCACAGTGTAATCACTGAGATGTATTGTTAAGCAAAAAAAGAAGCGGGGGACAAGGTTTATAGTGTTATACCTTTTATTGAGAAATGTGGAAGGGAGAAATATAATATATACTTGTTTGCTTATATTTGAAAAAAAATAAAGGATAATCCAAAAACTTAAAAAAAAAAAAGTTTACCCATTAGGGAAGGAGACAGGTGGAGATACAGGATAGAATGAAGATAGAGGCTAGGCTTCTTGATGTACTTTATTGTGTAGTTTTGACTTTGGAACCCTATAAACATTTTACATACTTAAACATTAAATTTTAAAAATATATTTGTTGCATCTTGATGGGAGTTTAATTTAGCTAACAAAATATTTCATTTCTACCGAGTTGGAATTTTATAACCAAAAATAATAAATCTTTCTAGTTTGTTTATCCCTTAAAATGAATTTTTGCCTATTTGACCTCTAAAGACAAATTTTATATTTCCCACAAGTTTTTTTTTTCTTTTCTACCAGCTGTTCTGTGCTACAGATAGACAATTTCTGGTTGGAAAAGAGATAAGTGGGTTTTGGGGTTTTTTTTAAATTGCTATTATAAAAACTGTACTTTTTCACAATAGTTCAAGGTTCACAGCGAAATTGGGTGGAAGGTACGAAGAATTCCCACATAACCCTTGCCCTCAAACATGCATAGCCTTCTCCACTACTAACTTCCTCCACCAGTGGTACATTTGTCACCATTGATGAACCTTACGTTGACACATCATTATCACCCCAAATCCATAGTTTACATGAGGATTGCCCTGGATGCTATACATTCTATGAGTTTGGACAAATGTATAATGACATGCATCCATCTTCATAGTATCATACAAAGTATTCTCACTGCCCTAAAAATCCTCCATGCTCCACGTATTCATATTAGCCTCCCCACTCTCCCCACCAGCCCCTGACAATTACTGATCATTTTACTGTCTCCCGATTTGCCTTTTCTAGGAATCATAGTTATGTAGCCTTTTCAGATTGGCTTCTTTCACTTAGTAAAACATATTTAAGGTTCCCCGTGTCTTTTCAAGTGGTTTTTAATATATCAGTATCTCCCATAAAAGATAAAACTTTTCTTAATCCTTTACATCTTTGTTTGATGTTTCAAAATAATTGTAGAAACTAATATTTCATTGAATGTTGACTATATGATAGGCACTGTAACATTAAACAGTGTACATATTTTCTCACTTGATCTGCTCAATGACCCTATGAGGTAAATACTGCCATTATCACCATCTTACATATGAAAGTTAAAGCTTCCTGTCCAAAGTCACATCCCTCCACTAAGATCCCTCATGCCCATTTACAATTAATCTCTGCTCATACCTTGAGCCTCAAGCAATCACTAATCTACTTTCTGTCTCCATATTTCTGAGTGTTTCATAGAAATGAAATCATGCTATATATGGTCTCTTTTGTCTGGCTTCTTTCACTTTGCTTAATGTTTTTGAGGTTCACTCATTATTAGTATGTGTCAGTAGTTTGTTTTTTTATTGATGAATAATATTCCATTGTGTGAATACATCATATTTTGTCTATCCATTTACCAGTTGATGGATGTTTAGGTTGTTCCAGTTTAGGGCTACAATAAATAACACTGTTATGAACATTTGGGTACAAGTCTTCCAGTGGACTTATGTTTTCATTTATTTTTCACTTCTCTCTACCTAGGAGTGGAATTTCATATTACATAGTAGTTTCATATTTATCTTTTTGAGAAACATCCAAAATGTTTTCAAAGTGGCTGCACCATTTTAAATTCCCATAAGCAGTGTGTAAGAGTTCCCATTTCTCCGCATCCTCACCAACATTTGTTATTTTCTATCTTATTTCTTAGAGCCATTCTAGTGGGTGTGACAAGGTATCTCACTGTGGTTTTAATTTGCATCTCTCTAATCGAGTTATAATGTTGCGCATCTTTTCATGTGTTCCTTAGGCATTGTGTGTGTGTATAAAGTCTATGTATAGCTTTTGCCCATTTTTTTGATTAGGTTATTTTATAATTCAATTTATTTACATGTTTGTTAATTCTTTTTTATTTTATTGAATTTATTGGAGTGACATTGGTTAATAAAATTATACAGGTTTGTTAATTCTTAATAGGAATCCTTGATTGAATATGTGTTTTGCTAATATTTTTTCCCACTCTGTTTCTCATCTTCTAATTTTCTTAATGAAAATTAGTCCTTTGAAGTATAAAAGTTTTGAATTTTGATAAGATCTAAGTTACCAATTTTACATTTTCTGACTATGCTTTTTTGCATTGTACTTTAAGAAGCTTCACTGAACTAATGGTCTTGAATATTATCTTATATTGTGTTTTCTAAGAATTTTGTTTTAACTCTTACATTTAAGTCTCAGATCCATCGATGGGAGAGAGAAACATCGATCGGCTGCCTCTCATATGTGCCCCAACCAGGGATCAACCCACATTCTTTTGGTGTATGGGAAGACACTTCAACCAACTGGTCCAACCAGCCAGGGCTAACAGTTTTGTTAGGGTGTATATATTCCTTAGAATTATCTATATACATATTTTGTTCAGAAGCCCAGCAAGTTATAAAAGTCACCTTTAAGGTGCCTTTGATAAATGTTTGGTCTCATTTACAAACTTGGTTAAACTCCTTTTAAACTGCTTTTATAAATTTAATGTATTCAATTTCCTTTTAAGTACTATAATTATCCAGGTTAACAAAACCTTCCTGAATACTTAAATTACTCTTATAAATCTAATACATTAAACTTATAAATATGGTAAACTTTTAGTTCTATTAAATTATTCAGTTCTGTAATAAACTTATTAATATTTAAAGTTAAAATCACAAGTCTAAACCAGCTACACATTTAAAATTAGAATTGCTAGGATAAACTATTATTCCACTAGGCCAAATTCTCTTAAACATTATAAGCTGAAAAATGCTAAAATACAAAATGCCAAAAAAGCACAGATTCCTCAAACTAAAATAGTAATACTCCACATTTGAGAGTTTTAACACTACTATACTCATTTTTAAATCATCCCAAACCACCGTTCCTCTTTTTCTTCTTATCCTCTGCACAGTTGCTTCCAATCAACCTGACCACATCTCAGCGAAGGCCGTGCCGTCCACTGCCTGTGTGACCTTGGCTAAAGCTACTCACCTCTTAGGGTTCCTGTTTTCTTATTTTAAAAAAAGTGGATGGTGTTAGGTTAGATGGTCTCTAAGGTTTTAACCATAAAATTCTGAAATTCTTATTTTTCTGCTTAATTATAGCTATGGTTTGCCACTCAGGCTAATGGGAATGAACAAAATTACTAAAAAGAAGAGAGTCTACTGCTCATGAAAAGCCACTTTCACAGCGAATGCTTTGTTGTACATGCAGTCATGGGCCACATAGCAATGTTTCAGTTAACAATGCGCTGCATACACAAAGGTGGTCCCATGAGATTTTAATAAAGCTGAAAATTTTGTATCATCTAGAGACACTGTAACCACTGTAAAGTCATAGCTCAATGCATTATTCACATGTTTGTGGTGATGCTGATGCCAGTCTTACAAAAGTATAGTACATACAATTAGAGCAGCAGGCTATACCACCCAGGTTTGTGTAAGTGCACTCTCTCTGTAATGTGCTCATGATGAAATCACCTAACAACACGTTTCTCAGAAAGTACGGGGTCTGTTCAGAAAGTATCCAGCCATGTTCTATGAAAAATAGAGACATTTGTTAAAGAAGGTACAAGAAACACTGTCCACAGGACAATGATGCCTCAGTCCCCTTCAAAATAGGCACCTTGGGACCTCACACAGTTCTCCCAATCACCATCAGCTGCTCCATCATATTTTCCTGAATCTCATCAACAGTCTGAAGTCTCTTCCCTTTCAAAAGTGATTTTAGTTTTGGGAAAAGCCAGGAGTTTCAGGGCCCCAAATCTTGGCTGTGGCAGGGCTGAGTCACCTGGGTGATTTGTTCTTTTGCAAAGAACTGCACAAAACGTGATGTATGAGCAGGAGCATTGTTGTGATGAAGCTGCCAATCACCAGTTGCCCATAGCTGTGGCCTTCTGTATCATCCAAATAGTTTCCACAAAAAAGGTGTTCAAGCTCCATGCAAAATCTGATGCAGATTCGTTGCTCTACTGGCTCAGTCATTTTGAATGTGACAGCCACACAGTGCACATGCTCATTCAACAGTGTCTACCGCCCCTAATAACTAGCACAGTGAAGTTGTCATTGTTCACACATGTGCATTCCAGTCAACTCTCCTTGGCTGCCAGGTTGTATCGATGTCATGCAAGCCATTCTCATTATATTAACAATCATTGGACTTCTTCTGGACTGGCCTCATATTCCTGTCATTAAGTGCTGCATGACTGTAATGAGATTTGTAATCTAAACTTAAAAGCTTAAGGAATAGTTTTTTTAAAAAATTCTAACTTTAATAAATCAAAAACTAATTTAAAAATCAAAGTTACTTATGAATAATCTCTTCTGTGCACAAAATCTACCATCAAGGACCTTAAAAATCAAATTTAACAAGTTAGAGCACAATATTTCTTGGGTAATACAGGCTGTCACTCAACAAGTATGTGTGAAGTATCTACTGCCTATCAGACAGACACTGTGCTAGGTGCAAAGACTAAGAAGCTCACAGGCTCCCGGTGGGTTTGCCCAAACAAGGATTCTAAAACAGCCAAATTGTATAGATATTAGCCAGGCAACCAAGGGCATTGAGTTGCTTAATATTCTCCATAAAATAAAGCCACACTGCTATGGCAGGATACTATTTTGAAATAGAACATAACAAATATAGTGAACAATGCTTGGCTTTTGGGTTTCAAAAGCCTCTCCTTAAATTAGTTAAAGATTTGCAAGAACGCATGGCTGGATGGTTCAGTTGGTTGGAGTGTTATTCCATACACCAAAAGGTTGAGGGTTCGATCCCTAGTCATGATGTGTATAGGAGGCAACCGATGGGTCTTGGTCTCTCTCTCTCTCTCTCTTCCTCTCTATCTAAAATCAATAAACATATCTTCACATGAGGATTAAAAAAAAAAAGAATGCATGGGAGGAAATGGCTTTGCAGTCCAACAGCTCCCCCTCCCCCATGCCAGGATGGATCAAAATTTCATCAGCTTGATAGAAGGAACAGTGGAGAAGAAGAGAAGCAAAGATTAAAAAAAAAAAAATCATAGATGCTGATGCATTCCTGAGAAATAGCCCTGATTCCCTGTCCCTCTGAGCCAAATTTCTGTTGAAAAGGAAGGCAGATCTCCCCCAGATAATTTTGGGCATTTGAAAAGGGAGAGTTTTGCTCTTCTCCTCATGGGGGCTCGGTAGGCAGCAATCCCAGAGTTCCACAGGGCCTGTGTGCTGAGGTATGTTTGGCAAAGAGGTCTGAGTTAGCCTCATCAAGAGGTTTGGGAACAGCAACAGGATCCAAGGTGGCCCTGAAGAGCACAGAAGTGGAACTCCCCCCAGCCTAGGTGGGGCTGGTATCTTGGTACTGTGCTGAGCACCTTCCAAGCCAATCTCATTCCACCCTGACAATGGCCCTACAAGAGAGGCAGCCTCTGAATCTGTGCTTTCCAGATGAAGAACCCAAGGCTCTGAATTAAATAACATGCTCAAGGACACACAGCTCGACAGTGTTGGAGCCAGGACTTGAATTCATTCTCCTAACTCATATGCTATACTGTTCCCCATTAAAATATATATATATATATATATATATATATATATATATATAATATCTATCAGCATTCTTGAGAGATGGATGAGGTGGAGACCTGTTTCCATGCCTTGTAGCGTGCAGAGAATGGCAGCGAGCCAAGGCAAGAACCCAAGCAAAGACAAAGATAATTCAGGGCCTGACTCAGGATTGTTCTCGATGACAGTTAAGCTAATGGAAGCTACAAAACACAGCCAAGAAAATTCTCCCCGCTCCCCTCCCTTGCTGAATAGGATCTGACTGGTCATTTAAAGGCCCTGGCACATATTTTTAACAGTGCACATTCTGCGACCCTTGTATGCTTCTTAGAATCTATCCCTCAGTCTGTTTATCTGTACTGGGTGAACCCCTCAAAAGGGAAGGGAGGGATTTACCTTGAATATGAAGATAAACTTTTAAATGTATTGTTAGGAAAAAAATAATTATAAAATAAGATATGCAGTAGTACCCAGTTTTGTCTGCTACCTGTATGTGAATATGTTGGCACAGAGAATGGGCTCTCTCTGGGCAGTAGAAAGATGAGTAATTCTTTTAGCAGTAGGGCTATAGTGATTAAGTGGCTAAGGTTCAAGTTTCCTGAGCCAGGTGGTCTGGGTTTGAATCCTCACTCTGCCACTTACTGGCTATAACACCTCGGATGAAATGATTGAACCTCTCAGAGTCTCAAACTTTTCATCTGTGAAATAAGAGTACAAGCAGAACCTGCCTCACAGGACTGTATGAAGATAATATCAAATGGTCCCTGAACTGAGCTTTGCATATTGCTTGACACACTGCAAGCACTCAGTTATCACAGGTAGAGAATATTTCCCCCTGCTGCCAGAGTCCTTGGTGTCACATCAACTGTACAGACCACCTGACCCAACTCCCTTCTCCAGATAAGGAATTCTAGAGCCAGCAATGGCCAGGCTCAGTCCAGAACCCGTGGCTCCACTCACCATGCCAGCCTCTCTCCACTCCCTTCAGGGACTTCTCCTAGGAGCATTTTCTGCAGGAGAGTCCCTTACAAGGTCTCCCATGATCAGTGCCCTCAGGTTCTGTGTACTCAGGGAAAGGAAAATCTGGCTGTAAGCAGCTGTGTGAAGAAAATTCAAGCAAACCCTGTCAGATACTCCTCATCTGAAAGAAATTCCGTTCCACCTAGTTTAAGGCACTGACAACTCAGAATATAAAGAATTGCAGAGACTATTACATTGTTGTGAGAATCATGTCACAAATGTATATTCTAAGGACAAATATATTAGATAGAGGGAGGGTAAACGGAATTTAGATGCAGAGAGACAGGAACTTACCTCATCTCACTGTGAAAGTTTATTTTTTACATTGAGTCACTTGGGTATTTAACCAGGAGGAAGACAACTCCCAGGAGCTCAGTTTCAAGGATCTTACACAAAACTCCCTTTGAACTTGTATCCCAGCAGGATGTTTGAGAAAAAGCAAGACAAGATGGAATATGCTTAGAAACTCTTAAGAACTATAAGTCTGAGTGCTATGAAAGTGACAGACCTGGGTTTAAATACCTTCTTCCCACTTGCTATGCAATCTTGGGCAAGTTACCTAACATCTCTGAGTTTGGGTTGCCCTGCTTGAAAGATGAGGATAATCTCTACTTCACAGGGTAAATGTTAAAAGCATAACAGACAATGCATATAAGGACCTGAGCAAACACTGAAATTGAAGAACGATAACTCCTTCCCTATTTAGAAAACTACATCCTAAAATCAGTTAGCAATTTTTGTTTAATGCTTATAAATATAATTTCATGATTACCTTCAGAGGAAAAGGCATACACACAAAATTTAGAAACTGAAATTATCCAGATGTGGGTTCAAATCCTACCTCTGCCATTTACTATACCTGAACAAGTTGCCTCACTTTCCTCAAGCGTAAATGAGATGATCACAGTAACTCAAAGGGGTTAAGGCTAAAGCTTGGAAAGTATTTGTCACAACGCTGACCATTCTAAAAAATGTTGGCTATTTATTTTTGTTTTTGTTTCTGTTTTTGTTACCTTCAATTTATGCTTGAAGTCATAGCCACAGATTTTGCATTTCACAGCATGGCACACACATTTCCACTGCAATCATTTAATCTATATAAAACTTGGACGAAAAAATATGGAAATGTTTACTTAGCTAACCTAAGAAACTGGCATGAAAATAATAAAGCCAAACAATCTCTGCATTTTGAAAGCACCCTGACCCAGTCTAAGACAGCTCAAAGGGTCCATCTGCAGACTAAAACAGAGAGATCACAAACATGTTGAATAGAAAATTGCTGCTCAGTCTGTTCAGACAGAGTCTGTAAACCCCTGGCAGACCAACTATGGGCGAGAAGGGAATGAGTGTTCACTAGGTAGCTATAATGTGTCGAGGGCAGTACTTATATTCCCTCACTTATCAGTCATACCACTGCAGCCATGTGCATCACAATTACGGTAATGCCAGGCAAAGTGGGGTTCTTTGTTCTGTTCTGTCCTTTTTAAACATTTCACGGAAAACTTAACAGATACTAACTTGTCAAGTCCTTTCAATAACCCTTCAAAGTAGGATTTATCATCATTTATTAAAAAGGAAACTGAGGCACAGAGAAGTTAAGTAGAGCTGACCTAGGTCACACAACTTGTAAGTCCTGGAGGCAGAATTTACACCATAGCACTAAATTACACTGTCAGGTAAGTAGTGAGCTAGCTGATGCAGGTGTGAAGCTGTACCACCTAAGTGAATTAGCAATGGGTTGTGCTATTCTGTGAGAATGTTGTATCTTAGACTGCTACAATGATTACCATACATTTTGGGGGTGGGGGTTTTTTTTTGTTTGTTTTTTGGTGGTGCTGGTGGGGAGAATCTGGCTTTTATTAATATTCTTATTACCATTATTATTTGATTAGTTAACATATTCATGTAATTTAAAATTCAGAAGGTACTAAAGATATACTCATGTAATAAGTATCCTCTATCCCCATCCACACAGTCAGTACCTTGCTCTGGAAAAAAACAGTGCTATTAGTTTCTTGGGTATCTTTCCAGAAATTACTTATGTATATACAAGCAGATAAATAAATACACACACACTTGTGGTAACATATTATTCATGCTTTTCTGCACCTTCCTCTTTTTCTAGGAACCTACATCTGGAGACCCTTTCATACACAGAGAGCTTCCTCATTCCCTGAGAGAGCTGCCAACTATTTCATTGTGTGGTATGTCCTCTATTGGACACTTAGGTTATTTCCAGTCTTTCGCTGTTATCAACAATGCAGCAATTAATAACTGTCTATAGGTAATTTTCCATATTTGAAAGTGTATCTGATAACATCCAAGAAGTGAAATTGCTGGGTTTAACAGTACATGCGTTTGATAGATATTGCTTTCTGCTCCTCCACATCGATTACCCAAATTTCAAAATGTGTGATCCCTGCCACTCTTACTTACGAGTGTCTGGATTGGTTTTATTAAGGTGCCCCTAAGATTTCAACTCTTATCTGCATGACCTGAGATGACGATGCCAGGCTACAGCCACACCACCCTGAACGTGCCCGATCTCATCTGAGATGACAATGCTGATAAAAAAAAAAAGCAACTTTCAACCACAGCTCACAATTTAAATTTTTTATCTTCATCAAATGGCATTTTCCACTGATTGCCTATTAAAGATCCAAAATTGGAATATATAATTTTTATATCAATAAAGCACTGCTTTCATCTGCTTTTTATGTTGGGGTGCTGCCTACAGTTACGCAGACAGCGATGCCAACAGCGCCCCCTAGAGTTGCGTACAACTGCATACGGCAGCTCTGCCACGTGGGTTCTGCCTCAGATTTCATTTAGAAGTGTGTGGTGGGGAAGGAATGGGGTAAAGCACGTTTGAGACCCAACCCCCCAAGTTAACAGTTATTTTAATAAATGCTGCTTTATGCTAATGACGGTGACTGAGTCTCAATTTTCCTTCTGAGAGCTTGCAGACTCCCAGGACATTTTTACAGCAATTTCAGATGACCTACATGAATTGAAACTTTAAACCTTGCACCAAAAGGAAGGTCAAATGTCATTAGCAACTTGTCATTGTCAAAGAACAGAACACAGAGTGATCACTGACCCACCCGCTTCCTGACCCCTGGATGTTAAAGTATTATCCATAGGAAGTTAGATGGTGGTGCACAGGGAGCTAAGCTTCATCATATTTAGATACATTCACAAGTGCTTATCATTCATCATATAAGATACACAGAATTAGCTATGTATCATCCACATATCATCCCACTATCCTAAATTAGATGTGAAATCCAGCTGATACTCACTGCCCAGCCTGGGGAGGCTGATGTTCAGGGAACAGGAAGGATCTTTTGTACCACTGGGGCAGGCTGGCAACTGCGGTGTTAGAAATGAAATGCTGCAGAGCCTGCCACATTCACTCCTTCCTTATCTCTGGTATTTTATCTTTGACTTCACAGAACAGTGACCACAAAGGAGGCACTAGGAGGAGGAAGGATGTTGGAGCTCTGTGGATGGAGAAGGATCCTGTCTAATCCCCGGCAGCTCAGCTCTGGTGATAAACGGATCTAGCAGTAATCCAGCCTCTCAACAAAGAGACTTAATATCCTGAGGGGTGAGATCCACTCAGCTGTGCAGGGTCATCTGCTGATTTAATTCAGACAGGTTTTTTACAGATAGAGTAAGTGACTCTATATAAGCAACTCTCTGCTTGGGCTTCCAAGTATGTTACTTCGTGGCCTGATTAATGTGATATTCATATCTTAAAGATATGGTTTATTAAATAAACTGATTATACCAAATTTGCTGCTAACCTAAACACAACCATTTCTCTAAAGTCTAGAACCCTGTGTACTGCCTGAGGTCATTTCCCTTCATTACTGTGTAGTGGGGTGACACCTAGTGGAAGAAAGAAGGGGAGCACCCAAGTAGGAGTCTGGAAAAAAAATGTATTTTTTGATAACTCCATTTCCATGAAGGTTTTGGAAACTACACCTCGAGGTAGGCAGGGCCACTAGTTCCCATTTGAAAGCTCTTTTGTGTTTCCTCCATTGCTGATAACAGGTATAGCCTTATCTCCTCTTAAAACCTTTGCAACCTGAATAAGGCAGAGAAGTGAGAAGTTAATAAACACTGTTCTGTCCAATACACTTCTTTCACAGAAACGACACCTGTTTTAGGCCCGAGAGAAGCTAAAGATAGCCACTGAAAGACTGGAATGACTATGTCACTTAAAGCAAGCAGTCCCAGGGCTGGCCAGGGTGATTTAAGAATAGGTAGACTAGGAAACAGTCTATGTAGTCTTAAACTAGGGAAGCTGAAAAGACTTCTCAGCCTCTCGAAATTTTCCTTTCTACCCCAGATTAATGCCTGGATTTCCACCCCTTTGTAGCTCTTTCCTTTGGCATGGGAAACTTTCTGCAGCCCTTAATAATACCATACTAAGTGTAAATGACCCTGGCATGAGTAACAGCTTAAGCCTTCCTAACATTCTGAGGAAGAAATGTAAGTTAAAGCTAAGACCGACTATTTAAGGAGCTAGAAGGGGGGTATACACACACACAAACATACATATTCTGTCCAGATAGTATCCAGCCACGCAATATGAAAAATAGAGACATTTATTGGAGAAGATACAAGATACAAGAAACACTGTCCACAGGACAATGACACCTCAGGTCCCCTTCAAAATAGACATCTTGGGATATCACACATTTCTCCCAATCACCATTAGCTGCCCCCGTCATATTTTCCTGAATCTCATCAATGGTCTGAAATCTTCTCCCTTTTAAAGGTGATTTTAGTTTTAGGAAAAGCCAGAAGTTGCAGAGTACCAAATCTGGGCTGTAGGGGTACTAAGTTACCTGGGCGATTTGATGTTTTGCCAAAAAACTGCACAAGACGTAACACATGAGTGGCCATGTTGTTGTGATAAGGCTGCCAATCACCAGTTGCCCACAGCTGTGGCCTTCTGTATCATCTGAATAGTTTCCACAGGGGAATGTTCAAGCTTCATGCAAAATTTGATGCAGATTCATTGCTCTACTCGGTCATTTTGAATGCAACAGCCACACAGTACATATGCTCACTCAACAGCATCTACAACCCCCACTGACTAATACAGTGAAGTCATCCTTGTTCATGCATGCACATTCCAGTCCTCTCTCCTTGGCTGCCAGGCTATACTGATATAGAGTATAACGGTTCTCATTATGTTAATAATAGCTGGACTTTTTCTGGACAAACCTCTTATGTGTGGTTTATATATAATGAAAAAAACTTCCTTCTCATGTTCATTATTGTGGGTCATGTGTGTAAGTTCTTTGGCTATTCCATTTCTTATAGTGTGCTGTATATCCCCATGGCTATTCTGTAACTACCTATTTGTACTTCTTAATCCCCTCACCTCTTCACCCATTCCCTCATATGCCTGTCCCATCTGGCAACCACCAAAATGCTCTCCATATCCCTGATTCTGTCTCTTCTTCTTGTTTGTTTAGTTTGTTTTTTAGATTCAACTGTTGATACATATGTTCTTGCCATTTTATTTTATTTTATATTTTATTGATTATGCTATTACAGTTGTCCCATTTCCCTCCCTTTATTCCCCTCCGCCCCGCACCGCCCCCACCCCATATTCCTGCCCTTTAGTTCTTGTCCATGGGTCATATGCATAATTTCTTTGGCTTCTATATTTCCTATACTATTCTTAACCTCTCCTTGTCTGTTTTCTACCTACTATTTATGCTATTTATTCTCTGTACCTTGCCATTTTATTTTTCATAGCTTTGATCTTCTTCTTCTTAGATAAGTCCCTTTCACATTTCACATAGTAATGATTTGGTGATGATGGGCTCCTTTAGTTTTTTATTGTCTGGGAAGTTATTTCTCTGCCCTTCAATTCTAAATGACAGCTTTGCTGGCTAGAGCAATCTTGGCTATAGGTCCCTGCTTTTCATGACTTGACAATCCCTTCTAGCCTGCAAAATTTCTTTTGAGAAATTAGCTGACAGTCTTATGGGAACTCCTTTTTAGGTAATTATCTGCTTTTTTCCTTGCTGCATTTAACATTCTCTCTTTATCTTTCACCTTTGGCATTTTATTTATGATGTGTCTTGGAGTGGGCCTCTTTGTATCTACCTTGTTTGGGACTCTCTGTGCTTCCTGGACTTGCATGTCTACTTCCTTCACCAAATTAGGGAAGTTTTCTTTCATTATTTTGTTAAATAGATTTCCAATTTCTTGTTCTTTCTCTTCTCCTTCTGGTACCCCAATATGTGAATGTTGGAATGCTTGAAGTTGTCCCACAGGCTACTCATACTATCCTTGTATTTTTTTATTCTTTTTTCTCCTTGTTGTTCTAATTGATTGTTTTTTTCTTCCTTATGTCAAATCATTGATTTGATTCTTTTTTTTTTTAAGATTTTATTTATGAGGGCTGTGTGAGAGGCAACAGCAATGTATGGTTGCCTCTCACACAGCCCTCACTGGGGACCTGGCCCGCAACCCAGGCATGTGCCCCGACTGGGAATCGAACCAGGACCCTTTGATTCCCAGCCCGCGCTCAGTCCACTGAGCTACACCAACCAGGGCCCAAATCATTGATTTGATTCTTGGCTTCATCTACTCCACTGTTGTTTCCCCATAAATTGTTCTTTATTTCAATTAATGTATCCTTCATATCTGACTGGATCTTTTTTATGCTGTTGAGGTCCTCACTGAGTTCCCTGAGCATCTTTATGAGCAGTGTTTTGAACTCTGCATTTGATTGATTGTTTATCTCCATTTTGTTTAGCTCTTTTTCTCCAGTTTTGATCAGTTCTTTCATTTGGGCCATGTTTCTTTGTCTCCTCATTTTGGTAGCCTCCCTGTGTCTGCTTCTATTTATTAGGTGGGGCTGCTGTGATTCCCTGTCTTGGTAGCATGGCCTAATGCAGTAGCTGTCCTGTAGGATCTAGTGGCATAGCCTCCCCTATCACCCAAGCTTGAAGGTACTCAAGGGTACTCAAGTTGTGCCCTACATGTGGGGTCAGTACTTCCTCCTCTTATAGTTGAACTTTGGTTGTTGCTGGCAGGTCAATGGGAGGGATTTACCCAGGCCAGTAAGCTGCAAGGACTGGCTATGATCAGTGACCACCAACTTCCACCTTCCACGGAGGATCAGCTCTGCAGGGGCAGGGTGTTGGTGCTCCTGTGTGGTCTGTAGCTGTCCACAGACTATGTGGTTTCCCAGGTGGTGCCAGCCAAGGTCAGCCCCCTCAAGTTCTGCCCAGCGCCACCCTGAATAAGCTATAAAGCAGGGGTGTCCAACCTCTTGGCGTTTCTTGGCCACACCAGAAGAAGAAGAGTTGTCTTGGGCCACACATTAACTACATTGTGACACATAATCTCACACACACACACACACACACACACACACACAATCTCTAATATTTTATGTAAATTTACAATTTTGTGTTGGGCTGCATTCATAGCCATCCTGGGATGCATGTGGCCCATGGGCCACAGATTGGACACCTGCAAAGCAATCTGAGATGGATACTATTTGTGATGGGCTTGGAGACTCCCAGGAGAAGTCAATCTATGAATCTAGGCTGGCTGCTGCTAGTGCTCAGCCTGGGACCACTTAGCAAGATGTACAGGCGCTGGGGGCTTACTGAAACCAGCTATTGCATATTTGATAGGATTTAGGAAGTTGTGAGGCATGAGCCAAGACCAGCCATTCATAAAGAAAAGTCACAGTTAACAGTTTGGGTGGGCTCATAAGTTGGGTGAGAAAAAGTCTCAGGGGATCTCCAGGACAGGGCAAACAGTGTTAGCCAGGTCGATGGAGTCTCAGATATGGCACCAGCCTGCCAGCTCTGTGGCTTTGTTGGAGGAGGGCTCAGAAAAGGAACAGTGGCCTCTGCCTGCCTTTCTGTCTGGAAGAAAGATATCCCCTAGCTCCTGCCTTAATGCCAGTGATTTCAGTTCTTCCTTGTATGCCACCGGTGCCTTTCAAGCTGCTACTTGGGTACTGGAGCTTAGCGGGAGTCAGTCTGAGTAAGTCCGTATGTGAGTTCTTTAAGAGGAACTGCTTGGGACTCTAGAAGTTTCTTCCACTGACTCAATCTCCACTGGATTTTGCAGCCAGAAGTTATGGGGCCTTATCTTCCTGGCACTGGAACCCTGGGCTGGTGGCCTGGTATGGGGCTGGGACTCCTGGCTCCTGAGATATCTGTCCCGAATTTTTATCTACCATATGTGGATATAGGACAAATCCATTCCATGTCTCTGTCCCTCCTACCAGTCTGAATGGATGTGGTTTCTTTAATTCCATAGTTCTCAGACTTTTATTCAATTTGATTTTGACAGTTCTGAGTGATGGTTGTTCTATATTTTAGTTGTAATTTTGATGTGGTTGTGTGAGGAGGTGAGCCATGTTTACCTATGTTGCCATCTTGACTGGAAGTCAAGACACTCTTATCATCCAGAATTTCCAAGGGTTTTAGGAGCTGTGTGTAAGGAATTAGAGACTAAGATAGACTATTTATTTTTTATTATGACACACTCCCATAGTCTTTCCTAATCAGGTTCTGACTCTAAGTACCAAGTGTAGTTTTTTAAAAAGTCTCCCTCAATAAATTTTGCCATGACCAAATTACTCAATGGAGCCTTTTAATTTTTTATAAAAACAGAAATGTCATTCATAGAAGCTAAAAAATAGACTTATGAATTGTATGAAATATTTGAGTTAGAAAATATATAGAAGAATAATACATCATGGTCAAGGGTGGGTTATCTAAAGAAGCAAGATTGTCTTAACATACAAAAATTAATCAATGTAATTTACATATGAATATAATAAAGGAGAAAACTCCACATAATCATTTTTAATATATGTAGTAGAAAAAGCACTTGACAAAAGCCAACTTGTGATTTTTTTAAAAAACTTTCAGAAGATTGGGAATAGATGGATTCTCTCAATCTAATACAGAGTACCTATGAAAAACCTACAGTTAACATCATATTAAATAATGAAATATTGAATGTTAAGATTGTGAACAAAGTACAGAAGACCCCTCTCACCAATGCACTAGAGGTCCTAGCCAGGGTAATGAGGCAAGAAAAAAGAAATTCAAAGGCATAGATTGAAAAGTGAAAAATAAATGGTCTCTATCTAGATGACATGCTTTTTTATGAAGGAGTTTGGAACATGTCACCCAAAAATTCCAGTTTGGTATACTGGCTATTTTGAGCAAAAGACACTTGAGAAATTACTGACCTCACCTTTTCCACCTAATAGCATGACATAAAATTTCCCATGAGAAAGATGCCTTCCCTGTACCACAAAGAGAATATTCTTATAACCATGTAACAGTGGGGAATTATAACCCACCCCACCATTCTTTAGATATCGTTCCTGTAAATGCTGACTCTGACTAACCAATAGCTTTAGATAAATTATATGCTTGTATAAGCATACTAGGAACTAACTTCAAAAGATAAAGACTCCAATCTTCAGTCATCCCAGCTCTGAGGGATTTACCATATTTTGCCATGTATAACGCACACTTTTTTGCCCAAACTTTTGAGGGAAAAATAAGGGTGCACATTATACATGGGTATAATGATTACATACCATGGGTATAATAATCCCATGTATAATACACACAAAACATGGGTGTGCATTATACACAGCAAAATACAGTACTGACCTTCAACCACAAAGCCAGGATGATGTAAAACCAAGATGATATAAAATCAGGATGATGCATGCCAGACCATCACTTGACCAGTTTTGAGATTCTCTTCAGAACGGACTGCTGGTCTGCACATAGACAACTTTTCAACCTCCTCCTCTTGATCTCTTTGTTCTGCTTTCCCTCTCCCTCCTTATAAAAACCTCTGCCTCCACTGAGATGTTGAGATAGGCTTTGGTATAAGAATCCCCCGTCATCTCAGGTGGTCAGCACTTGAATAAACCTCTTTCCTTCTCACCAGCACCTGCCTCACAAGTTTGGATTTCATTGTGGCAGGCAGCTGAATCTGGGTTCAGTTACAACCAGACACCAGGAGCTGATGACACTCAAAAGACTAGGGACTGATAAGAATACCGTAGCCTGTCTTGCAGGAAATCCCTGCCATTCTTCAGGTCTCAAAACCAGCACAGATTGACCACAAAATGGCTCAGCTGATTTGAGTCTGCAGTTGGCAGCCAAATGAACCTAAGCTCACCTCAATAGCACAACAAAACCAAATTTCAGGGAATTCAAGTAACAAAGTACTACTGTTGCTACCAGGAGCAATATGGACTCATATAGGACTGACCAATTAAACTCTGCCAGACTGGAAATTCTTTGTTCCCTCTTGCCTCTTTCACATTCCTTACCTTAAATGACTTAGTTCTAGGACTGTTCAATCAGACCTCCTGAATTAGAATTAATAAATATGTATAGTAGCTCCTTACCCCTAGTCTTTAAATTTACTTCAAGTCTTTGTTTGAGGAGACTGATCTGAGCTTTGTCTCCAAGCTCCTTGTCTGGCTGCCTGAAAGGTAAACTCTTTCTCTGCAGAAAAACCTGTTGCCTCAGGATTTGGCTTTCTCTGCAGAACACCAAAAGGCCCACTGGTTTGGTCTGGTAACATGGAATAGACCTGTATAAAAACCCACCTAAATAACCCTTATCTTCCATTAGTGTTCCCAAATATTCTCTAATCACTGTTCCACAATTTATTACTTCTTGACCAAGCCCCTTTGTCTTGTTAGATCCCCACAATTTATTGTTTTTGTTTAAAAACATATATAAGCTTTGGGGCCTAATGCCTTTTTCAGGTCTTCATTTTCCTCCAAAGATTCCTCTATGTAAATATATTAAATAAAGTGATATATTTTTCTCCTGTTTATCAGCCTATTTCAGTTTAATTCTTAGGCCCACTGAGGACCTAAGAGGGTAAAAAGCAGCTTTTTTTCTCCTCCATTTACAAAGGAAATCCTACAAAATCTACAAAACAATTACTAGAATGAATAAGTGAGTTTACTAAGATTGCAGGATACAAGGTCAATGAACAAAACGTAACTGTATTTTCATATAGAACAACAAACAATTGGAAAATGAAATTTTAAAACAATTCCATTAACAATACTATTAAAAAAGATACTTAGTGATAAATTTAACAAAATACATATAAGACCCCTATACTGAAAACCATGAAACATTCTGAGTGAATTTAAAAAAGAACCTAAATAATTAGAGACACATAACATGTTCATGAATTGGATGACTCAATATTATTAGCATGTGAACTCTCCCCACGTTGATCTATAGATTTAAAACAATTTCATTATAATTCCAGTAGGCTATTTTGTAGACCTTGACAAGCTGATTCTAAAATGTATAAAGAAATGCTTTGTAAAGTATATGCTGTCTAACCACTATGCTATACACATGAAACTAATACAAAATAATATTAAATGTAAACTGTAATTGAAATATAAAAGTAATAATAAAATAAAATGTATATAGAAATGGAAAGGATAGAGTATCCAAAGAAATCTTGGAAAAAGAAGAACAAAGTTGGAAGTTTTAAATAAAAAATGAAATACTGACGGATGGGTATGTTACAGAATGGACCCATTTGGGGGGAGTGCAGATACTGTTACTGAAACAAGCCCCCTCCCCGAGGGTCCTTCTGTTCTAGGTTCGTGTTTGCCTACCACCGGTATGAACTGTGGCTCTCAATGCCACAGTTTGTTAAAAAGGCAAGGAACTATTTATTCAAAAATTATACAAGGTTTAGAGAATGTTTCTGTGAAATCTCAAAGTCCCTTTAAAATACCCACAGACACACACACAGTCCTGTCTCCCCTTGCTAAGTCAGGCCAGTCAATGGTACCTATCTGGGAAAAGAAATAGAAGTCTGTGGCTCTGCTAGACTACCAGTTCCTTCCAGTAATCTGCGCTCAGCTGGAGAGTTCTTAATCCAAAACCATGTGGCACCTCCCCATGTCCCACCAGCGAGAGTCCTTTCACCCTTCTTCTTCCCACATGGCCTCGCATCGTTCCCCATCCCTTGTGGTGGCCCGCCTTTAGTTTAAATCCCAGCCTCGAATCTCCTCCCTAACCCCATCTCCAACTCCTCCCACAATCAGCTACCCTGCTACCACTCCGGTATTTTCCACCTTCCTTGGCTGCCATAGTCAGTCAGGGCAGGCATTGCCCCACATGGAATGAACCAACTCCAAGCTCTTTCGCAGGCACTGAAACCAGGGGAGCTGCTTCCCAATTATATCTTGGATCAAAGTCACGGCCATCTCCCTAGCTAACCTGCTGCTGATATGCAAAATAACCATTTCTGCATATAGGTATGAAGCTAGCCTGCTGTTGTTGATATGGAAAACAACTCTCCATGGCCCTGCACCAGGTCTCCCAGGCCCCAGCCAGGCTTGGGAGGGGCCATCTGGAGTCTCTTAGTTGACACCTGTTACAGGTACAGAGATGGACTGATGAAGAGATAAAGCAAGTATAATTTTAAAAAAACATTTAAAACTAGGAATAACATATGTGCTTGCTATAAAATACTTTTAATTTCTCTGTATATTTGAAAAACATCATAAAATGTTGAAAATTTGCATTAGTCTTTATTAAAAGTCTTTTGGGAGGGACAGCTTATGTCATACAACACACAGGAAAACCTTCTTAAAGTTCTCTACTCATCTATTTCCTCCAAGTCCCACACCTAGCTTATCATTATAAATATGCACTATTTTTCTGTTTTAGCATGTGAGAAAATGTATCTACTTTTTCAATGAAAAGGGAGATCTCAAGTGCAGATTTAGAGACAGAGGCAAGTGAACATACAAAGACCTAAAGCAAGTAACAAATTGCATTCCTTACTTGAAATCACAGGTTGTTTTGACCCCAGATGTTAATTGAGACTTGATTCTAAGAGCCTGCAAGGTATTTCCAAAATTCAAATTTACCTTCAAAAGATGAGATCACTCCACCACTAAGGAATTCTGAAGTAATATGACTAAGGGTAAGTAGAACATTCCCTAAGGAAGAGTGTCAAATATGCTATAACAGTAACAGCAGTGTTAGAATAGTGTAAAACCTCACAAGATAATTATTTTGAAAAGAATCATATCCAACTGAAGGTACACATTAAAAGAGCCCTCTAAATTAACTGCATTTATTTCATATTCTAGCACAAACAATATGGATGTTCATAATAATCATGTTACCAAGATTAAATTACAAGTAGTATACTTTTTACTACAAGGCAAGATAAATAATTTTGAAAGACTTCCAATAGAAAGAATAAATCATTAAAGGCTCTCATGCTTGAACATCAGCCATCTGAAGAATTTACTGTGTGGGATAGCTCAGTCTCTTTCAGAGTATTATATATTACTAAATTCACTTCTGGATAGATCTTGACATTTCGTTTCCTCTAGCCTGGGATATGATCTTCAAGCGAAGACACCAGAAGATTAGCTATCTCTACAGGTGTACCGAGAGACATCACAGTGTGACCACTAGAGATTCATTTTCTAGCAGCAACAGGGTGACTAAAAGAAAAGAAGATAAGTATGTCTACATGTGTTTGAACAGTTTGTCAAATTGATAGCAAATCCAATGAAAAGACAGTATCTCCAAATGGTATTTTGTGGAGTTTGATATTTACAACGTATTGCTAAGAATAATGCTTTTGGTGCTATAGATGATACCTATGTGGTTAACTCTCTAACATTCACTTTTTTTTTTCATCCTTCAGATTCTGGTAAGGATTAAAGGTGAAGACATTTGTAACACACTTAACACAATGCCTGACACATTAGGTTAATGTTCAGGAAATACAAGCCACCATTATTTTTTATGGATTGTGGGGACAGCATTTTTTAAAACGTTAACATGGGTATCAGGAAGGAGAAAACAAGAAAATTATGCCTCTATTAATCAGTCCACGGCCACTTACCATTTTCCAAAAAAACATCCAAAACATTTGGTGCTGCCCAAGTATTTTGTGTTTTGTTTTAGTTTTTGTTTGGGATTTATATTTTTCACCTTTCTTTGATTTTAAATGACTTGATACAAATATTCTCATTTTCAAAAAAAATCAAACCAAATTGAAGCATGTAGGATAAAATGTGAAAGTTCCCCTATCTGCTTCTTAATCTTGTTCCACGTCCTTCCAGGAGATGTCAACCTATATCTGCATCCCACCAGCCATTCCTCAACATATGAAGCAGCATTTACACTCAATGGCCCAGATTTAGTTCTTCTAGTCACTCCATATTAAAGGAAAAGTTCTTTTTGCAGCTTTGATAACAATCTTGGTAACTTTGAAAGGATCTGACAAGCCCACCTCCACCAATCCTCATAAAAACACGAATCTCTGGGTTAATTTAGGAATTTAGAAGACTCAACTTTTGGAGGCCCAATTCTATCAAAAAACCTGGAAATAGGAGAGTTGAAAGTTCACTGTCACAGCCAATCATCTGAGTCATGTAATCAGATGGAACCAGCTAATTTCTTTTAGGCCTTCTGTATCTATCTACTCTGAGGAATATAGTAAAAGATGGGCCACAATTTCATGAAAATCTCATAGAGGGAATCCACAAGGCTGGGAGGCCTCTCTTTTTTTGTCTCCACAACTTATCACACAGGTTGTGAAATTTAGAAAGAGGTTTTCATAGTTAAATTATTCCATCGCAAATATGCCAGGTAGATTATTAAAATTCAGTAGGTTACACTTGCTGCCTTTCTACAGGTGGTTTTCTAAGCAGTCATTATATTTTGTAAACTATCTGTCCTGGAGCTTTTGATATTCTGGAAGGATTGATGACATCCATTACCTTTCAAATAGGGCAGTTTTCAATGTAGCTATATTCAGCAAACTACAAATCAGTCTGCAAGGCACTGTGAGGATGATGGCTCTCTCGGCTATGCTACAGGTGATTCTGGCCAGAAAACATAAAGGAAATGCTTTGAAACCTTTGATGAGTCCTAACTAGGACAACATCAAAAGTGAGCTTTCCTTTGAGCAAAAGACAGTATCACATCATAGGACTCTTCTTAAACAATGGGAAGAAATGAGGCAAGTGTAATATTTATTTCCTCATTGCTTAAAATCAGACCACTAAGAAAAGATGCATAGCATAGAAATAATCTATAAGTTCTTGTGAAATTTAAAAATGGCAAAATAAAAAGTCACAAATATTTCAATTTCTATAGTCTTTTCTACCTTTGTTAAATAGTTGTTGGCTTCAAAAATCATACAAGTAAAATATTAGTTTGCTACGGCTGCTGTAACAAAGTACCACAAACTGGGCTTAAATAATAGAAATTTATTTTCTCACACTTCTAGAATGTAAAAGTCCAAAATTGGGGTGTCAGCAGGGCTAGTTCCTTCTGAGAACTGTGAGAGAAGGATCTGATCCATGCCTTTCTCTTTGACTTATAGATAGCTGTTTTCTTCCTATGTCCTTCACATTACCTTTCTTCTATGTCATATTGGATTAGGATCCATCCTAATGACCTCACTTTAACTTGATTACCTCTATAAAGAATCTATTTCCAAAAAAGGTCACATTCTGAGGTAATGAGGGTTAAGTCTTTGACATATGAACTTGGTGAGGCGTACACAATTCAACATATAACAAGTAATTTAAAAGTTCTAAAATTATCTTTAATGATAGATGAGACATTTCAAGATAAGACATTCCAAATTTTCCTTTTACTCTTTTTACTTTAGAGTCTATTTATTAACATAATTAGGTTCAGCAAAAACTGCAGTTTTAAGTCAAATCATAGTAATATTTTTAAGTATATTTTATTGATGATGTTATTAAGCTGTCCCATTTTTTTCTCCCTTTTATTCCCATCCACCCTGCACACCCCTAACACCAGCATTCCCCCACCTTAGTTCATGTCCATGAGTCATACATATAAGTTCTTTGGCTTCTCCATCTCCCATACTATCCTTAACCTTCCCCATGTCTATTTTGTACCTACAATTTATGCTTCTTATTGCCTGTACTTTTTCCCCCATTTTTACCCTTGTCCTCCCCACTGAAAACCCCCATGTGATCTCCATTTCTGTGATTCTGTTCCTGCTCTAGTTGTTTGCTTAGTTTGTTTTTGTTTTTGTTTTTTTAGGTTCAGTTGTTGACAGTTGTGGGTTTGTTGTCATTTTACTGCTCATAGTTTTGATCTTTTTCTTAGATAAGTTCTTTTAATATTTCATATAATAAGGGCTTGGTGATGATGAACTCCTTGAACTTGACCTTAACTGGGAAGCACTTTATCTGCCCTTCCATTCTAAATGATAGCTTTGTTGGATAGAGTAATCTTGGATGCAGGTCCTTGCCTTTCATGACATTGAATACTTCTTGCCAGCCCCTTCTTGCCTGTAAGGTTTCCTTTGAGAAGTCAGCTGATAGTCTTATGTGAACCCCTTTGTAGGTAACTGTCTCTTTTTCTCATGCTGCTTTTAAGATTCTCTCCTTACCTTTACTCTTGGGTAATGAAATTATGCTATGCCTTGGTGTGTGCTTCCTTAGGTCCAACTTCTTTGGGACTCTCTGAGCTTCCTGGACTTCCTGGAAGTCTGTTTCCTTTGCCAGATTAGGGAAGTTCTTCCTCATTAGTTTTTCAAATAAGTTTTCCATTTTTTCTCTTCCTCTTCTCCTTCTGGCACCCCTATGATTCAGATGTTGGAATGTTTAGTGTTATCCCACAGGTTCCTAAGCCTCTCCTCATTTTTTAAAATTCTTGTTTGTTTCTTCCTTCAGGTCCAAATTGTCGATTTGAGTCCCGGTTTTCCTCCCTTCACTGTTGGTTCCCTGTATGTTTTTCTTTATTTCACTTTGCATAGCCTTCACTTTTTCCTCTATTTTGCGACAATACTCAACCATTTCTGTGAGCATCCTGATTACCAGTGTTTTGAACTCTGAATCTGATAGGTTGGCTGTCTCTTTGTCACTTAGTATTTTTTTTACAGAACTTTGATCTATTCTTTCATTTGGGCCATATTTCTTTGTCTCAGCACACCAGTTTGGATGAATGTTTCTTCTTTAACTCCCTGGTTGTTAGACTTCCATACAATTAGATTTTCTGGCAGTTTTGCTTGTTTTTTGTTTTGATATTTGTTGTTGTCCATTTGGTTGTGAGAGGAGGCCAAGTGTATCTACCTATGCTTCCATCTTGGCTGGAAGTCTCCAAATTATAGTGATTCATATACATTAAATACACAATAAATGTTCTCATTTGAATTTGATTCTGTCAGAATCTTAAAAATGAATCTGCCAAAGAATAATTGGATCCCATGGAATTGAGCAGGTTCAAAGTGACTTCAAAACATTTTTTATCTCCAACTGTTCAGACCCAACATGAATTGTCTGAATGCATTCACCTGTGAAACTTTATTCTGTAGAGTTTGAGGGTTAAATATGGCTATAAATCAATAAAATTTTTTTCTACCAAGATAATTAAATGAGACCAGCTGAGACATAAAGTTTTTATCTGCATTGTGCCACTTAAACCATGAGACTTAAGCTGGGTCTACAATACAAAACAAAACAAAACAAAACCCTGCAATAAAATTGGTCACACAGGAGTTTCTGGTCATCAATCATCAAGAAAGGAAGGAGGAAAAGATAGAAAGGAAAGACACTAATAAGTTGAACCATAAAAGTTTATGCAATGACCAAAAACTTCCCAAATTTGATGAAAAACATGAACATAAGCATCTAAAAGGCTCAACAAACTCCAAGATGAACTTAAAGAGACCCACACCAAGTAACATCATAATCCAACTAATGAAAGGCAAAAACAGATCATCTTAAAAGCAGCAAAAGACAGTAACCTGTGCAAAAGATTATGCAAAAGAAATCCTCAAAAAGATTAATGTCACATTTATCACTCAAAAAACCTTTGCAGGCCAGGAGGCAGTGGGCTATATTCAAAATGCCTATTGCCAATGAAGAATCATATATCTGGCAAAACTGCCCTTCAAAAGTGAGGGAGAAATTAAGGCATGTCTAGATAAACAAAAGCTGAGGGAGTTCACTCCATTGTATAGATATACCACATTTGGTTTATCTACTCATCAGCTGACGGAAATGTGAGGTATTTTTACTTTGGGGTTATTATGAATAATGCTGCTATAAACACTTGTGTACAAGTTTTTGTATGGACATATGTTTTCAATTATCTTCAGTGTATACCCAGTAGTTGAACTGCAGGGTCATATGGTAAATCTGTTTAACTGTTTGAGAAATCACCCAGGTTTTCCAAAGTGGCTATACTATTCTACATTCCCATCAGCAATGATGAGTGTTCCAATTTCA
Source organism: Micronycteris hirsuta (assembly GCA_004026765.1). Taxonomy (NCBI): domain Eukaryota; kingdom Metazoa; phylum Chordata; class Mammalia; order Chiroptera; family Phyllostomidae; genus Micronycteris; species Micronycteris hirsuta. The sequence goes on along the minus strand of PVJI01003712.1, from coordinate 15,564 downwards.
CCACATATTCAACACTTGTTATTATTCCCTCAAGTGTGATTGCACAATGAGTTATTTCACTGTGGTTTTAATTTGCATTTCCCTGATTACTAATAATGTAGATTATGTGCTTATTGACCTTTGATAAAATGTCTGTTCTGGAGAGCATTATGCTAAGTGAAATAAGCCAGGCAGTGAAAGACAAATACCATATGACCTCACCTATAAGTGGAACCTAATCAACAAAACAAACAAGTAAGCAAAATATAACCAGAGATAATCAGAGACATTGACATAAAAAACAAACTGACAGTAACCAGAGGGGTGGGGACAGAGGGATAATGGGGGAAAATAGAGGAAGGGCCACCAAGGAACATGTATAAAGGATACATGGGCAAAGCCAAAAGGGGTAGGTTCAAGGGTGGGAGGTGGGGATGGGTGGAGCAGGGGTGGGTGAAAATGGAGACAACTATATTTGAACAACAATAAAAAAAGAAATATTTGCCAAAAAATGTCTGTTCAGATCATCTGCTCATTTTTAAACTGGGTTATTTCTCTTTTTATTATTGATTTCTTATACTTTAAATACTCTTATCAGATATATTATTTATAAAAATTTTCTCCTATTCTGGGAGTTGTCTTTAATTTTCTTGATAGTGTCATTTGATGCATAGTTTTTAATTTTGATGGAATCCAATTTACCTGTTTTTTCTTTGGTTGCCTATGCCTTAAGTGTCATATCTAAAGACCCACTGCCAAATCCAAGATCACAGAGATTCACACTTTTGTTTTTTTCTAATAGTTACAGTTTTAGCTCTTACATATTTAGATATTTGATTCATTTTAAATTAATTTTTGTGTATGGCATAAGATATGTGTCCAACTTCATTCTTTTACATGTGAGTATTAAGTACCATTATTGAAAGACTATTCTATCCCCTCATTCTATTGCTTAGGCATTCCTGTCAAAATCAATTGACCATAGATATAAGGGTTTAATTTTGGACTCTAAATTCTATTCCACTGATCTTCGATGTCTATCCTTGTGCCAGTTCCACATTATCTTGATTATACCATTACTCTGTAGTACAATTTGAAACAGGAAGTGTGAGGCCTCCAACTATGTTCTTTTTCAAGATTATTTTGGCTCTTTTAGTGTCCCTTGAATTTCCATATAAATCTGGGTATTAAATTGCTTGTTTCTGTGAAAAAAAAAAGCTAGCTGGAATTTTGATAGGGATTTTGTTAAATCTGTAGATCATTTTAGAAGGTATTATCATCCTAAGTCTCATCCATGAAAACAGAATGTCTTTATGTTTCTTTAGGTTTTTTAAAATTTCTCCTAACAACCTTAAATTTGTAATTTGATTTATCCAACAATTGTAAAATTCAACTTCTTAAAAGTTTTCAGTGTGCAAATCTTGTCCTCTTATTTCTATTTTATTATTTCTGATGCTGTTGTAAATGGGATTTCTTAACTACATTTTTGGATTATTCATTGCTAGTATAAAGAAATACAATGGATTTTTGTATATTAATCTTGAATCTTGCCAGCTTGCTGAATTCAATGATCTCAAATTGTTTGTATGTGTGTGCATGCATCCATGCATGCACATGCACAAATGTGTATATTCCTTAGGATTTTCTACATACAAGATCATGTCATTTGCAAATTGAGATGGTTTTGTCTTCCTTTTCAATCTGAATGTCTCTTTTTATCTTGCCTAATTGCCTTGGCTAGATCTTCCAGTGCAATGTTGAATAGAAACGGTGACAGTAAACATCCTTGACTTCCTGATCTTGGGGGAAAGCATTCATTCTTTCACCCATTAAGTATGATCTTAACTGTGTTTTGTTTTGTTTATTATAGAGCCCTTTATCAAGTTGGGCGAGTTCACATCTATTTTTCAGTTGTTGATTGTTTTTATCATGAAAGGTTTTCTATTTTGTCAATGCATTTTCTGAAATTATTAAGACGATCATGTGGTTTTGCCTTTACTCCATTAATATGGTGAATTACATTGATTTTAGATGTTAAACCAAACTTGCATTCCTGAGGTAAATCCCATTGGTCACGGTGTATAATTCTTTTAATATTTTGCTGGGTTCCATTTGTCAGTATATCTGTTGAGCATTTTCGCATCCTCATTTATTAGGCATATTAGTCTGTATTTTTCTTTTCTTTTGATGTCTTTATTTGGTTTTGGTGTCAGAGTGGTGCTGGTCTCATAGAATGAACTGGGAAGTGTTCCTTCCTCTTCTATTTTTTTGGGAGAGTTTGTGGAGAAATAGTTCTAATTCTTTAAATATGTGGCAGATTTCACAAAAAATCTGCCTTCTCCTGGGTTTTTATATGTAGGAAAATTTTTATTACCAATCTAATCTCTACTATTTATAGATTTAGATTTTCTATTTCTTCTTCAGTTTTGATAGTTTGTGTCTCTTTTAGAAATTTATTCATTTCACCTGTTATCTAATTTTTGACATACATTATATATACAATTTTCTTATCATAACTTTTATTTCTGTAAGGTCAGTATAATGTCTCTTCCTTCATTCCTGATTTTCAGTAACTTGAGTCTTCTTTTTCTGTTGGTGTAAAGTTTATAAATGGGTTTTTTCAAAGAGCCAACTTTAGTTTTTGCTTATTTTTCTATTTCATTTATTTCCATACTATCTTTATTTCCTTCTTTCACCTTGCTTTGTGTTTAGTTTGCTCTTCTTTTTCTAGCTTCTTGAAAGATTAAGTTACTGATTTGAAATCTTTCTTCTTTTTGACATAAGCACTTGAAATTATAAATTTTCCTCTAAGCATTCCTTTCACTGCATGGCATAAGTTTTGATATGTTGTGCTTTCATTTTCATTTATCTTAAATAATTTCCTAATCTTCCCTTGTGATTTGTCCTTTGACTCATCGGGATTTAGGAATGTTTTATTTAATTTCCACATATTTGTAAATTTTCCAAAATTGTTTTTTTCATTGACATCTAATTTCATTCTATTATAGACAGAGAAGATACTTTATATGAATTCAATTATTTTATATTTATCGATTATTTTCAATGGCTACATACTGAAGTACATTCCATGTGTACTTGAAAAGAGTATTTATTCTAATGTGTTGGGATGGAGTATTTTAGAGATGTCAGTTAGGACTGGCTGATTTGTAATGTTGGTTAAGTTGTCTATTCCCTTGTTGACTTTCTGTCCAATTCTTTTTTGCCAGTACTGAACGTGGGATATTGAAATGTCCAGCTATTGTTATTAAATATCTATTTCTTCCTTCAATTTTGTCAGTTTTTGCTTAATGTATACCTGGTGCATGTGTTTATAATTGTTATGTCTTCTTGTTGGATTGACACTTTATCATTATAAAATGTCCTTTTTATTTCTAGTGACAATTTTTGTTTTAAAGTCTATTGTATCTGATATTAATATAGCCACTCCAGCTCTCTTTTGGTCACTGACTGCATGCTTTATTTTTTTTTATCCTTTTACTTTCAACTTACTTGTGCATTTAAATCTAAATATGTCTTTTTTTCTTACCCTCACACAAGGATATTTTTCCATTTTTTTATTGCTTTTTAAAGAGAGAGGAAGGGGGAGAGAGAAACACCCAGAAATATCTTTTCATAGTATGTTTTTTCATTGTTTTTTAGAGGGAGAGGAAGGGGGAGAGAGAAACATCAATGTGAGAGAGACGCATCAATTGGTTGCCTTCTGTATGCACCCAAACTGGGGATTGCATGTGCCTAGACAGGGAATCAGATGTGCCCCAGTCAAGGTTTGAACCTGCAACCAAGATATGTGCCCTGACCGGGAACAGAAACTGCAACCTTTCCGTTACAGAATGACAGTCCAACCTACTGAGCCACACTGGCCAGTGCTAAATGTATCTTATGTAGACAGCATGTCCTGATTTTTTTTCAACTCATTCTATCAATATCTGCCTTTTAATTAGAGTGCTTAATCCATTTACATTTAATATAATTACTGATAAGGCAGGATTTACCATATATTGCCATGTATAATGTGCACCCATATTTTTGGCCCAAACTTTCAGGAAAAAAAAAATCTTTCATTTTAATGTTTTAATTCAATTTTTTATGTATTTATATTTATAAACAAAACCAATGATCATATTCTAGGGTATTATTTTGCATACAGATAATTGTTATTGCTTTCTAGAGTTACACTTTTAATGCATAAGCATAAATAAAAGAATTAAAAGCACTTAGATATGGAATTAGTACTACCCATGTATAAAGCACATCCTTATTTTTCCCTCAAAAATTTGGGCAAAAAGGTGCTCATTATACACAGCAAAATATAGTACATCTACCTTTTTGTTATTTGTTTTCTATATGTCTCATTCCTTTTGTTTGCTTGTTTTCTATTCCTCCATTACTGACTTGTCATGTTAAATATACTCTCTAGTGTATCACTTTAATTCTTTTATTGCTTCTTTTACCACATGCTTTGAATTATTTTCTTAGTCTTTGCCTAGGGTATTATAATTAACATCTTGACTTTTAATCATCTATTCTGAAGTCATACCAACTTAATTTCAGTAGTATATAAAGTTTGCTTTCATACAGTTCCAATCCCTCTCCCCCTTTGTGCTCTCATTGTCATATAAATTACATCTTACATATTATTTGCCTAATATCTCTTATGATTATTACTTAATGTAGTTGTCTGAAAAAAGAAGTGGAAAAAAGAGTTACCAACAAAAATACATTTATGTTGTTTTTTATATCTAACTATGTAGTTACTTTTATTGTGGAGAGGTGAATTTTGCCCCTCAAAAGATATGTCCATGTTCTATCCCAGAACCTTTAATGTTACCTTATTTGGAATCCTTTGATTACCTTATTTTGGCACATGTAATTAAGTTAAGGGTCTTGAGATGAGAACATCTTGGATTATCATTATCCAGCTAGGCCCTAAATCTAATGACAAGTGTCCTTACATGACATATACAGTGGATAAGACAAATGGGAGAAGGCAATGCAAAAACAGATGCACAGCTTGGAGTGATGTGGCCACAAGCCCAAGAATGCAGAAATAAGCCATCAGAAATAAGAAAACAAGGAACTGTTCTCTCCTAGAGACTCCAGAGGGAATGTGGCCCTGCCAGGTTTTGGCTTTCAGGCCTACAAATATGTGAAAGAATGCATTTCTGTTGTTTCAAGCCACACAGCTTCTGGTAATTTGTTATAGCAGTATGGGAAATTAATACACCCAACTCTTTATTTATTTACACAGATTTGAGTAACTGTCTTCTTGTTTGTCTAAATGACCTTTAGTATTTATTGTAGGGAAGATTTTATAGCAATGAATTCTCTCAGTTTCTGTTTACCTAAGAACACCTTGCTTTGTTCATTCTTGAAACAGTTCTGTAGGATATACAATTCTTGGTTGACAATCTTTCTCTAGCAGTTTGAATATGCCATCCCATCGCCTTCTGACCCCCTTGGTTTCTAACCAGCTACGCTCATACCTCGGTACTTGTAAGGCTCAGAACTTGTCAGACCCTGTACTCATCTCATTTTGACGAGAAAAAGTGTTTCAGCACTCGGTGCTTACTTGGGACTCATCACACTTGCTAGCACTTGTATGAGTCGCAATGCCACCCTGCAAGAGAAAATGCTTCATCACTCATCGTTTGTTTGGTACTTGTCAGTTTCGGCACTTGTCAAGAGTTCTGGAACAAATTGATGACAAGTACCAAGGTACCACTGTATTAATCTCAATGAGAATTCCTTGTCATGGTGAGTCACTTCTGTATTGCCACTCTCAAGATCCTCTCTTTGTCTTTGTCTTTTTTATTTTTTGTTTAATTACAGTTATTTGCATCCTCTCCCCTCCCCTCCTCCCTTCCCCTCCCGTCCCACCTCCCCCCCAGCCTCCCTCCTCCCTCTTAGTTCTGTCCATGTGTCCTCTACAGTGATTCCTGAAAACTCTTCTCCCCATTGTCCCCTCCCCCCTCTCCCCTGTCTATTGTTAGACTGTTCTTAATTGTCTTTGTCTTTTAACACCCAGACTGATTATCTTGTCTAAGTATGGATCACTATGGTTTTATTGTACTTGAAGTTATTTTAGTTTTTGGATGTACTATAGTTTTTAGATTGATATTTGTCATCAAATGTGGGAGTTTAGGGTTATTATTTCTTCAAATATTCTCTGTTTCTTTCCTCTCATCTGGGACTTTCATTTTATATATGTTGATATGCTTGATGGTATCACACAGGGCTCTGAAATTCTGTTAATTTTTTTTCATTCTTTTTTCTTACAGTTCCTCAACTGGACAATCTCAATTAACATATCTTCAAATTCTCTGATTCCTTCTTCTGCCTGCTCAACTCTGAGAATAAGCCACCTATTCTAGCAAATTGTTTCAATGACTAATCTTCGCCTCCAGATTTCCATTTGGTTCTTTTTTAAAATAATTACTCTTTATTAATATTTCCATACTATTACTTTCTTTTAGTCCTTTTAACATTGTGACCTTTTGCTTTTTGATCATATTTAAAAGAACTGATTTAAAGTCTTTGTCTAGTAATGTCTGGAATTCCTAAGAGATACTTTGTTATCTTTTTCCCTATGGGTCATACTTTCTTGTTTCTTTGCATGTCTTACCATTTTTTTTGTTGTTGAAAACTGGACATTTTAAATCATGTGGCATATGCACAAATAAGGGTCTTCTCCCTCTCCAATTGTCGTTGCTGCTTGTTTTAGTGACTTTTCTGAACTAATTCTATAGAGGCTGCACTGTTTGTCATGTGTAGCCACTGAAGTCTCTGCTCAGTTAGCTTAGTAGCCAGCCTACAGATTTCTTTGAGCATCTGGAAGCAATAAGCTTCCCAATATGTGCTGAAGAATGCTGTGTATGTTAGGTCATATCTTCAATGTTCAGTCAGGCAATAAGTAATTCTAACTTACCCTTCACTTCCTGCTAGTGCAAAGTCTCAAGATCATCCAGGAGTGAGAGCTCAGGGCTTCTCAGGTCTTTCTTGAGCATGCAATCATCTGTTGGCATGTGCAAAGCCCTACTCATACAAGTGGCCTTCTAGATTCTGAAGAACATGCCAGAGCCTTTCGAAGCTCCCATGGACATCTCATTGCCCAATTTTTTTCTGTTAAGCTTTTTGGTTAGTGTATTGTTTATCCTAACAAAAATTACTAACTCCCTCAAGCTGTCACAAGGTTAATCAATAGCTTTGTTTTTAACACATGCTCCTGGGAAAAGTCTCTTCCATATTTTGGGAGTCTGACAGCCTTGCAAATAGTGTCTTCTAAGGAATTTTCAAAAAGGCAAATAATGACAACTTTCAGTGAACGAGGCATTTAAAGTGCTCCCCAACTCTGTTCCTCTCGCGGTTGCCAGGCTGTTGGTTCTCAGGACTACTGCAGCTCTGGAGAGGGGGCAGTGAAAAGAGGGCAAGTTAACATGCCAGCAAGTGCTATTCTTAACAAGATCCAGCCATTTTCCCTTGCATAAATGTTCTCCAGATTGCTGCAAGATTTTGATTAATTTTTACAGTTTATTCTGACCATTTTTGCTAGTGTTTCCATTTTTTATGAAGGAGAATATTTTTGGAGATTCTTATTTCACTATTTTTGCTGTCTTCCTAATAATTATTTTTACTTTAAAAAATACTTCTTAGAAGTACTGTGTTAATAGATTTTTGGTGAGGGTACCTATGTGGTATTTGGTACTTTCCCTGGCCCCAGAAAACTTATCACTGTATCATTGATCAAATCACCAGAACAATGGATTTTTTTCTCTAATGGACATAGTTTTGTTGTTTTTTCTTTACCAAATGTTTTTATTTTTATTAAAATGTTGCACTCATCAATAAAATAAGAGATTTATGAAAACATATCAACCAACTGCAATGAATTTCAATCCTGATTTGAAAAATAAAAATTAAAAAAATTGTTACAATTAGGAGAGGATTTTGAACATTGGATATTTAATGATATTAAGGAATTATTGGTAATTTTTTGTTAGTACAAAAAATGAAATTGTGGTTATATATTTTTGAGTCCTGGTCTTTTATTAAAGGCACATGCCAAAAAAAAAACAAAAAAAACACGTTACAGATGAAACTATGTGATGTCTAGGGTTTGCTTCAAAATGATCCTAGGAAATGGGGGAAAGTGGGTGGGAATGATGAAACAAGACCAGACAAGAGTCAAATATCTAAACTGGGTAATGTGTACAAAGGGGGTTATTATGCTATTTAACCTGTCAATGTTTGAAAATTTCCACTATAGAGGCCTTGGTGGGGTGTTTGTATGTTTGTTCGTTTTAGTATTATGTTTCTTCAAGCCTGGGCCTGGGAGGAATTTTAGCAATTTCTAGTGTGTATATCTTAAAGCAGAGATTGTACACAGATGGCCCCTGGACTGTATTTTGCCCATATGCATGTTTTCTTTGACTACCACCACATTTTTTAAAAATATGAATGAGTTACCAACATTTTTAACATTTTAAAACCAGAAAATTTCAGGAAAAAATCACTCAGCTTTCAAACTTCTCTTGAAATCATCAGAAGCACTGGCTATGGTGGACCCCCGTCTCATATGGTGACAACTGGCTGGAACTGGAAAGTTTCTGTCCCCTAAAGGAAAGGCACTATTTGCCATAGTTCCCACCTGCCTGGCCCTTGCCTGCACCCAAGATGTCACCCCTGCCTTACTACGTTTGTAAGGCTTGTTAACAATAGAAGATGACAACGAATGAAAATTTAAAAGTTACATGAGTTTAATTAATGTACAGTGCAGCTATACATTGAACAAGGTATATAGTGTAGCTATACATTTTGTTCTCAAAACCAAAAATGATTTGATGTAATATTTCACCTACCAATAAAGTATTCAAAAGAGACAGAAAATATATTGTCTAAGACTTGATGAGAATTAGAACATTTCTAAGGTGACAGTCTACCAGCTAGGCTTTAACAAGTAGACAACAAATCTAAGTCAATGACAAAACAATTGTCATTCATAAGATAAACTATAGAAACAGGATGCTCTAAAAATCAGTCAATTCATGTTAATCCCATCATAAATCTTACTAAATTTAAGGTATGAGATCATTTGGGGATTTGGCTGAAGTAAAAGGATTTCTGGATGACAGATGCAATCTCATCACATATATGCCATTTCATTTTTAGCTCCTTACTGCTATTTTCAAAATATTCTTTATCTTACAAGATACACTTCTACCTTCACTTTTCAGGAATCTTTTTCTGATTCCCTCCAGGTAGCATGTATTCTTTCTCCTCCACACCCCATGGGCATTTAGCCTATGATTCTTTTATGGCACTTCCCCTTCTTTAGTCTTAAATCATCTACGCTTTCATCAATCCCCCTCCTCCTTGTAGAAAATGAAACTTCCTTAATGTCAGGGACTCTGCAGCCAGATTGCCTGGGTTTCAATCCCTTGCAGTAGCTCTGAATGAGTTACTATATCTCTCTAAGTCTCGATTTTCTCATCTATAAAGTGGAGATGATAATCGACCACCTTCACAGGGGTGTGAGGATTCAATGGAGTGGAACTTTTGCCTGAGGCAAGGGGATAATATAGCTACAACATTTTGAAAGAAAAACTAGAACAAAATGTATCCTTTCAAAATAGATATCTGAAAACCAGTTCATTAACTCTCAGGCCCTTCTCCACATGGGGATACAAAAGGGTTCAAGGGTGGAGTTAGAATTTTTAAGAGGATTTCTTTGGAGACAGTTATTCTGTAATTCCAACCCTAAGGGGAATGGGTAGAGAGTTTCATGACTTTCATCTCAAGTCACGAGAGAGAAGTTTTAAGAAACCACCTAGACAATCAAAAGGGTGACAGGGGAAGAAACCACCTAGAGTAATGAATATGGACTCATAAATTTTGAAAGAACTGTAATGTGTGTTATTATTTAAGACTATGAAATTGTTATAGAAGACAAGAAATACAAATAGGGTGGATATTAAAAAGATAGTATGTTAATAACATCTAAGACATGAAAGTAAAGAAAATAAGTGAATTATATGATTTTTTAAAATGGAAAAAACAAGAGTCTATCTTATGGCCAGAAACAGATGGAAAGACCAAGTCATAAGGTAGGTAGTGGACCACGCCACCTCCGGACTGACAACTATGTTATCCCTAAACTGTTGTCCACGTGTGACACTCATTATGTACCCACTATTCTTACCCAGAGATGCACTTAAAATCCACTGCTGCTCCACCAGCTAATTGGCAAGCTATGGCTAATGGCCCCACTCCTGTGTCTGTCTGACAGAGTAAGCATGTTGGCTCTAAGCACCTTCTATGTACTGAGCCTCTCTGCTCTGGTTCTTATAACCACACATAAATAGGGAGACTGATGTGGCAGGGACCCCAGGGCGGGAGAAGACACGACCAACAAGTAACAAAGGATTCAGGTAGTGTGTCCTTCCCCTATCTCCTTCTTTTTGCTTTTCATTGTGTATTTTAAATTCATTGAATAAATTATGTCATTTGAGCATCCTATTTTGATCTGTGAGTGATTCTATTTTGTGACCTCTGGGATAATTTGCCTGGTAGTGTACTAGAAGCTACCTCTACATCAGTATGATTTCCCACATGAAAGAGACAAAGTAGGTTGCTGTCTGACTTTTGCCTGGAAAACATAAAAGGTGAGAGATGGCTACCTTAAAAGCAGGAGTGAAGACACTGTGCTATATTGGACCTGGCCGGCACTCCTAGAATTTGTCAGGCAAAGGATGTAAAAGGGAGCTGGCACTGGGTTGACCTGGTTCTGTCCAGATGGCTGCCTGGCATGGTGGAGGAACACCATCAGAAAAGGCTGAAGGTAAACTGTGGATTACCAGGAACAGAGGATGGAGATGTGAGCAAGCCAAGGCTAGAAAGAGAGATGCTTTGGCCTTATTTGTGATAGATACCCAAAACTGAGAGAATTTCCAAATTCCCAGAAAAGCTTAGTCTAGAGAGCACCATCCCAGATTATGAAGGACACAGGTAAGATGTTTTTTGGTACACTTAGCTTCCCCTCCCAACCCCACGTGGGTCAGAAACCACAGTGAGCTAGCTCCAGAAGGTGAAGTGAACCCCAGAGTAGGGGTAGGAGGCAAGAAAAGGGAATCAGCCCTGGCTAGTGTGGCTCAGTTGGTTGGCGCATCAACCTATACACTGAAAGGCTCCACGTTCAATTCCCGACCAGGGCACATAACTAGGTTGTGGGTTTGATCCCTGGTCAGGAAGACTACAAGAGGCAACTAATCAAGGTTTCTCTATTACATCGATGTTTCTCTCCCAACCCCCTTCTTCTGTCTCTAAAAAGCAATGAAAAAATGTCTTTGGGTGAGAATTTTTAAAAAAGAACAAGAGGGAATTATCTAGTCATGCACACTTACTACCTACAGCAAGCCTTACATAGGGAAAGGAAAAGGATTAATTTTTAATCAAGATCAGGAGTTTTACTAATAGTTAGTATTAGACATTCTTATTAGTAAATTGACACAGAGTGTGTGCCTTGTAAGAGACCAGAGAAGTCATGAGATTTGCCCAAGTTTTCATTTAAAAGCATAAAATAACTAACTTCACTGAATAAAATGTAAAGGAGTGGTGGGAGACAAAAATAAAGTTATTAATCACAATCTATAAGCCTTACTTGTTCGATACAATGTTTACATATAGAAAGCACTTAAAACAGTACCTGGTGCAAAGTATTAAATAAATATTAGCTATTATTATCATCTTTGCCATTGCCTAGCATGATGCCTCATACACAGTAAGAGCCTAATGTTTGTCTAGTTTAAACAAATTAACAGGAAGAATCCAGAACAACAGTGCCCCAATCTTTTCTGAGCTCTCTCCCGAAGTCTACAGCTTATTAAAAAGGATAGAAAAGAGAATATCTTGAAGCATCCAGTGGGTTTTTTTTTTTTTCTGGCTCATATCATAAAAACCAGGCAAGCTCTTAAAGAGGCCTCACTCACCCAGAGGATCAAAGGAAACCATTTTCTTCCCTAGTCTTAGATTTCAGAAATAATTTCTTAATCCCTAGAGCTGAAATATTGCTTATTTGGGAGTGAGAGCTGAAGAAAACAAACTCCCCATAGAGGATATTCCAGAGCACTCCTGGTGGACACTATGTGGACAGACCTCCCCAGAATTCCTTGGCCCTTGTAGAGCCTGGCATAAACCAGGGTCTCTGCAGCCCTCTTCTGCTCTGTTGTCAAAGGCAGCTCAGCTACTGCACTCCGCCGTACTCGTTATTAAAAGAAATGACTTTTTTTGGCACTGACTCCCTGCATGCTATTTCCAGAGAGTGCCTTCCAGCTGAGAGGCAAAAATCACTGAGTTGAACTCTGACTTTGTCCCCTGAAATAAAACTCAGTTGCCACAGTGTATTTTTTATACCCTCTAAATTCAATTAAAGAAAAGCAGATAAGATCAAACACTCATACAGCAACCTTTTGGGTTTGTTTCTGTTCATTTATTTTGAGCATTTGTTTCAAGTGTTTTGCCATCATATCAAATTCCACAAATTTTCTTCATTCACAGGACCATTTTTCACAGCATGTTCATAATACTTGTAAGATGATTCTACCATCTGTAGACAGTCAGATACCCAAAGCACTAAGGTCCATAGCTCTACAAAGGTCTATAGCCCTATTTAAAATTAAAAAAAAATTATTTAGAAGTATAAGACTCTCTGAAAAGCCATTTTTAAAATGAATGTTTTTATTCTAAACTTGCCAATAGATCATTCAAAATATTTTGAACATATGTATCAGTCTGCAATTTGACCAACAGTCAGGATTACTTTGAGCTAACTAGCAGGGAATTGGAAAGAATATTTACTTGGTGCTTACTAGATTCTATTCATACTGAGGGAAAACCAAAAACACTAACTCACTTAGGTGGGGTGCCCATGTGTATACTTGTGTGTATAAGAGCAATCGGGAAAAGCAAAAACAACTTTATTAAATAAACTGGCCTTCAAAATGTACTCCAAAAGTTAACAAGTACCTGAGTAAGCCCACTGGTTATTAACTTTTTGTCACTTCTGCTAGAAAAAATTTTTAAAGAACTTACAAAGCCATTAAAATGAAACTGAAGATGAACCTTAACAAAAGTAACAAATGTAACTTAAAAATATTTCTAATTACCAAAAGAATACACTTATTGCATAAAATTTGGGAACTATAAAAAAAGAACTAAGAAAAATTACAGCTCCCACAACCCAATTTTTAGTGTGTATATATGTAAAATTTCCTTTTTGCATTATCATACTACACATACTATTTTGTACTGTTTTAACTTAGTTTGTTGCTATCATGAATGATTTCCCATTATTTTAAGTACAGTATGCTATTATGTCCCAAAATTTAGCCAGTCACTCATCATTACAGTTCCTGTGTATGGCTTTTACTTTTTTCTCTCCAAGTAACACTGGGGTAAATATCCTTGTACATAGATCTGTTCTAATATCCTTCATTGTTTCTTTAGAATAAATTCTGAAAATGGAAGTGCTGGGTTACGGATACGAACATTTTCAAGATTTATAATGGAAAATGTAATTTAGCAGGGATTCTTTGGGATTTCACATTTCTAAAAGTAGTGACTAAATTAAAATAACAGGATTTAGATTCTGGGTGGCTTCCTCACACAGGAACAGTCTCAAGCTAAACTCCCCAGTACTCAGAGAGCCTATGAAATCCCAGTGGAACTGTTCAGGCGGCCACCACCGCTGCAGCAGTAAGCCTGAGTGACAGCTCAATTTCTCCTGTGCCAGTGCTATTGGCAACCTTACATCTGCTCCCCTCCCTTGCCAGTCAGCTGACTATGGCACAGGAACTAAAAAGACCAAACATGTCAGCAATCCAAAGTTACTATATACCCATTTCCCCTTGCTTTTCCCCTTTTCTGCACATATGGTCTCCAACACACTTGTAAAATGTCTCAGTCTGAATGTGAAAGACTGGGTGCCACGAAGGACTAACTAAATACATTGAAAATGAAAAGAGAAAGTAACATCAAGAAAATTTTTTTCACTTGCCAGATTCCATTTTCAGTCTTCCCATCAAAAATAAGTTCAAGTTTCATAGCAAAAAAGATGAATTATTGATAATTGTGAAAGAGGATTTTTAAAATTAAAAACATACATGATCGTGGGTGATATTAACCAAGCTGCTTGTGTTATATTAGTAAGAAAAAATAATGTTGAGGCATTAACAACAATTGTGTTACCTCCTGGGTAAGGCCACAGCAACCTCCCTAACAGTATCCTTTGGTGCCTAGCTAACAATCTTTCCAAGAATAGTCATGGCTGGTCCACAGGTTCTTTTCCCTAAGACAATATATAATAAACATATTTCCATTGAACCTACCATTAAAAGAACCAAGAATGTCAAACCAAAGTAAGGTTTATTCACCTGTTTGTGACCGACCTATAGATAGATTAAATGTAGAATGCTTATTGGCAAAATAAGTATTTTTAAATTAAACACACATTTTCATTTACTATTTATAAGGATCCTTTCTGTTTATAAGTAATAATGTGTTTTGATATATTAGGAAAATAGCAGTTGTTCTAGAAACTTTATTTATACATACATGACAGAATTTTTAAAGTCAAAGGCAATACAGTGCTCAATCTAAGACCTAGCCTAAATTGTCATATTGATTTGGTTAAATAAATACATCAACTTCCTCTTCTCTTAAAGAGGATTAAATAATTTGTACTAAATCTCCTTCTGAGGACAACTAAAATGCCACGTTCTCTTCGTAACCACGTCGTCTGACAAGGTCCGGGCGTGGGAAGAGAGATTCAAAGGAGTCCATCTTCTAGAAGAGAACGTGGCATGGGGAGGGGGTGGGCAGCGATTTTTCCTGGCTTTGCTCTCAGTAACCTGCTTGCTGCTATTGTTCATAGTCTTACCTTGTGCCCTGATTCCCATGGGAACGGGCCATAGAAAGAAAGAGACTCGAACAGAGTCTGTGATTGATTTTGAGGGAAACTCTGAAGGGACAGCCAGTTCTCCCCGGACCACTGAGTCATGCCAAGTTGCTTAAACAATGTGTTTATGAACCTGAATAAGAAATCATCCCCGACTGTTTCCATGAGAACTCTTGAATCAGTTCCAATAGGCTAAACTGTTACCTGCCTATATGTTTATTTCACTGATCAAAAGGTGGTGGGATTGTTAGACATCTATACTTCAAGTTTACTAAATCGCATAGTTCCAATAAGATTGTATAAAGTAACTTCTTGATCAAAGAACAAAACCCCCTCTAATAAAATAGTCCCTGAATGTCTGAAAGTAGTTAGAGTAGTAGCCCCTCCTTTACTTTGAATAGAAAAATATATCAATTAAAAGTAGACAGGCAAAGAAATAAGAAAACCTAGTTAGATATTACAAATTAAGCACGTAGAAACAGTTACCAAGGAATCAGAGTCCATAGTACATAGAGAAACATTTTAGACAGAAAGATAGATAGCTAAGTTAGATATCACAAAGGATTTCTAAATGTCTGATTTATAGCTCTCTTGGTCAAAACAATCTTTGTTTAAAA